>CAEGAF010120093.1:0-53345 GCA_903067075.1 Micropoecilia bifurca
CTTTGACTTTACTTGAAATAATTAAGCTTGATACATTTGTATCCCTCGTCTGACACAATGACTCAAGCTAACCAGGGGCAGATTCCTTGGTAAGCCAAAGTGGCTCTGTGGGTAGAGCAGTTGTCTTATGGTCTGAAGGTTAACAGTTCAATTCCAGCTCCCTTCTGCCTCATGTCTATGTGCCTCCTGGGCACCAACCCCAACTGATCTGTACATTAAATAAATGTGTGAATGTGACTCTAGTGTAAAGTGCTTTCAGTGGTCAAAATGACTGGAAAAGTGCTATGTAAGTTTATTTACCTTTTTTGAAGTAAACTAGATGATTTGAGTAAGACTGACGTAAATCTGTTATCTTAAACATACTTAATAAATTTGTTAAAAATAAATTAACAAATTAAGTTGGATAAACTTAATAAATTCAGTTGGATAAAATGAATTGAATTGCTTGTTACCTACAGAAGCAATTCAATTAAGTTGGTTCAACTATTTTCTTTTTAGAGTGTATGTTCCCTTGTTTTCTGTCATTGGATTTTGATTTACCCTGTGTAAAAACAGTGCGATACAAATCGCCCTGCTTCTAGATTAAAACACACATTTCTGGTTTGCTCTTTTAAATGTGTTTTACTATTTGGCCTAAAATCTTTCTGCACCTTTCTCCCTGCTAATAGTCCATCTGTCTGACAGTATTACCATCATGTGGCCTTTAGGCACAGCAGAGTGAACAAATCAGAGAGGACAGCCAAAACACAGCATGCTGTGAGATAAAAGAAGATCCACAGCAGCAGAATAGGAGGGGAAAAAAAGTTAAATGGTCATTTTTTAGATGAAATAAACTCAGAAAACGTGTGAGAAAATATCGAGCTTGGGAAGGAAGGAGGCGAAGGAGTTGGAATTGGCCTGGTGTGAGTTACGCAGGACGCGGAGTCGCTCTCCTTCTTTTTCCTGCAGCTCCTACTGGAAACGCTGATGTTAACACAGGATGACTCTCCCTGGAGGAAGTTCGGGTGGGTGGAGAGAGAGCGGCGCTGACAGGAAGGATGGATGGATGGAGGCGGGATGGGAAAGAATCCTCTAGAATCAGACAGTATTATCCTCACACCCTGCTGCTCCTGGACAAAAAAAATTTATAAAAAAAAATGTACAGTAGGCACTCAAAAATACTAAGTAATAAGTACTTACTGCAAAGTGATAAGTAACAAGAAGACTGAGGCAGAGTAAAAAGGAAAAAAAAAAAGATTTATTCTGCTTTGTCTGAATCTACTGTAAACTAAAGCAGCATCCCGCTCACCCCCCATCAGATAAAGATGGCTGTGTGTTTGATGGGATCTTCTGCCTGCCACTGACCTTCACTTTTAATGAGTTTCATTTCCCAGGCCGGAAATTTGAGCCAGATGCAGCAATGCCCAGATGAAATCTGAGCGAGGCTGCATCTGAATGCCACAGTGATTACGAGCTTATCAGGAGTTTAATTCACCTGCCCGACACAACCCCATTTTTTTTTGTTTTGTTTTGTTTTGTTTTAATCCTTGAAGCCCTATGAAAATGCTCAGCAGCTACTTTACCGCGTGGGAACGAGGTTTTTGGTTACAAGGCTTTATTTTCCCTCTATTAAGTTACTTAAGATGACGATGCCATTGAGATGAAGTGCCTGACCTCCTAAAGCCTGGTCTCCATGCGTTTCATCGCGCTGCAGCTCCCTCGTTGAGGACACAGCTGCAGAATGCGTGGTCTGTGGAATAGATCATGGCTTTGTGGCCGCGCCTTGTGTGACACAGGGAGAAGCCATGACAAATAGAAAGTGACACTGCATCACTGTGGTGTTCCTCTGTAGTGCATAGAAGCAAAATCACTTTAGGGAATGTGTGGACAACACTGACTCTAGCATGATCAGCATTTTTTTATTTATTTTATTTTTTTGCATGGTGAAACGATGAACCAAGGCCAAGGCGCCTGAAGCCCGTTTAACCTCAAAATGTGGGGCAGTTGACCTTTGTGTCTTAAGAAGTCTCTCTTCCTGTGGATAACCTGAGTAGATGCCCAACTGAAACCATTACAGTGGCTTCCAAAAGGTATGCACAACCCATTTTATCATATTACAATTGTCAATGAAATTTGTTGGGATTTCAGTTCACAACCAAATTGTAAGCAATCAAACAAAGCAAGTTAATTAAGTTGACCCCAGGCCTGCTTATAGCTGATGAGGCACAACTTCTCCATCTCTTTCAACAATCAAAGCATTTGAACAGCACGGTTTAAATTGATGTACAGCCTACAGACGACGTTCTAGTGTTATTGAGTTACTGTCTATAATGTCAACAATACCGTCTGACCGTGACAGTGGCAGCCGGTCGATAGGGGGCGCTGAGGTGCCACCCTCCCTTACGTGAAAAGGGTAGGACGGCTTATAAAGGCGACCTATAAAGATTTTCTAAAATATTGTATTAGTGAGTTTTCCTTTAGAGTGTGTGTCTAAAAATTACAACCTTTCCACAAACTGACTTTCCTTTAATTAGCTTCCCCGGACAGACTCCTGTCAATTCTATTCTGGAGCAAAGTTAATGGCGCCCGAGAAGAAGTGAAGCTACGTAGCCAATCGTGTGTTGTTGCTATGGAAGAATAATAAACATTTGACCAATCAGCATCACTGAATTCAATGCATTTATGCCGCTTGACAGGAAAGTTTTGCGTCGCCATGGTGATAAAGTTGACAGCGGTGACAACGGCAGTTGAATTCTCCACTTTGAATGACAGAGCAGCGCTTCCCAGATGGCTGGTAACACTCTCTCTATGGCCCTGAACGGTAAGCTACAGTTTATGTTCCTCTGCGCGTTTTGTTACTTTTTAGCGTTTTGTTACGAATTGGGTTAAAAATAACCCAATTCGTAACCCAGCGCTGGGTCATATAGGGACCGACCCAACGCTGGGTTGTTTTAACCCAACTGGGTTGGGTTGATGGTTTGATCCAGCACATTGGGTCATGGCAACTAACCAAACGTTGGGTTAAATTGACCCAAAATTGGGTTGGAATTCATAAATGGTAAAAGGATTGAACTTTTATAGCGCTTTAGCCAATCATTTTGACCACTCAAAGTGCTTTACACTGGAGTTACATTCACAAACGCATTTGTACAGATCCATCCCGTGTACACTATACGCAGCTCAGTGGGCAATTTGGGGTTAAGGCACATCAACATTTGGCAGGAGGAAGCTGGAATTGAACCAACAACCTTCCGATTGCAAGACCACTGCTCTACCCACAGAAACACAGTCGCCACATGTTCTAACACAACTATATTATACCACTATAGTTGGGTAAAAATATGTATACCTACCATCATAAATATTTTAAATAACCATAAGAATAAATATCAAACGTGTTCGAAATACATTCTATTCATTTATAAAATTCTATTCACGTTTAAACTTTATCATCTTTTTACTTACCATGTCTTATTTGAAAGTAGAGAAGCCCAATGCTGTCATGTTGAAAATGGAGGCTTGTGAAGAGGGGCGTGGCTTGTAAAGAGGGGCGTGGCTTGGGAAGAGGGGCGTGGCCTCTTCCAGGTTTCGTCTTTAACCCAACCGTTTGGGTAAATCTCCCCAACACAAGTGTAGACTTCCGGTAAATTTCTGACCCAACTCTTGAGTTTTTGAATTTTGACCCAATATTTGGTCACACTAACCCAACCTATGACCCAACAGCTTCAACCCAGAAATTGGGTTATGAGAATAACCCAGCATTTTTTACTATTTGCCAAAGCACGTTCCTCTGGTTATCAAAATGCTAACGCTGCTCTGGATAAATGTTGCTAAGATTTCTTAAAGAAAAAAAAATGTTATAATAATGACATTTCTCCTTCTATATTATAATGTTAATGTTTGGTTGGTATAGTAATGTGTGCTCGTTCTAATTGTTAGAAATTTAAACTTCAACACTGAAGTTTAAAGTTTGGTTTGGTATTTTTCACAGTTGTGAGTCTGATTCACATGCTGACCCATAGAAGCTTCGGTCATCCATTACCATTATTTAATAGTAAATTAAAGTCCCCCAGCTCATTACGGAACGGGCCACTTGCACCTGCGCTCGGAAACCAGAGAGGGTTACACCTTACCAAATAAGGACATGTGGTAAAGCTGCGCTGGGATGACGTTGGACGTGAAAATGGAGAAAAAAAAAAAAAAAAAAAAAAAAAAAAAGAACGGGTCCTTGTGAGCTCTGTTCAGATGCAGACCGAAAACAGAGGGGGAAACACCGGCCTAATCTGGTTACATAAGAAGCCACTGAGTCTGCAGACTCCCTCTGCGGTAATCCTCTAACTATTCATGTTCAATTGTCCCGAGGCGACGCACTTAACGCACAGGGCGCAGTCACTTTGCGCACACTTGTAGCTCCGTGCGGCTCTGTGCAGCAGTGACAAGACAACCCCCCCACCCCCCCCAAAAAAACCAAACACAGTGCTGGAAGCCGGTAGCGATCGGTGGCTACAGTCGGCGCATTAACGCGTTCTCTGCTGCAGAGGCTGCCCGTCGCCTCTTTTTGCAGCTGGCGGCTCGTTTTTGCGCTGTTGGAGCCGTGACGATTCCGCTGACGCGCCACTAGCCGCAGCCACCCAGGAGACAGAGGAGGAGAGCGACGGAGCTGGGGCTGGACCACCGGACCTCTTTCTTCTCCTCCTTCCTCTTCCAACGCGGACGAGCGGCTTTTTTGTCCACCTGCGAGTCGATATTTACGCAGCCATCAGAGCGGCAGCATCGCCTCCCGACTCCCCAAGCAGCGATGGAGGTTCCAGGCTTGGCGCACAATATCACCAGCCCGTTGAGTCCCTGCGAGGGGATGATCAAGGACCTGAGTCTGGATTCCATACAGTTATGCGAAAGAGACGGTGAGTTTGTGTTACTGTCATTATTAAGTGGAAGGGGGGGAGAGAAAGGGCGCAAATATAAGACGCTGCTCTCAGTTGGAACAGCGTGCAGAGCCCGTAGAGTTTGCGTGAGGGATGAAGGCCGGTGACTCCGCAGGTTGCTCAGGCAGATCAATTGTGCGCTTTATGTCCGTGGAGAGAACCGTAGCTGAATGCATTGACATTGATGATGGAGAAGAAGTGCTTTGTTGGAAATAGCTGCCTGCCTCTGCAGCCTGAGCGCACATGTTGGCAACTGATAAGCGCCTTTTCATTTCAGCACCACAGGCGTGGACAGAGAAAGGCTCCAACCCCGCCTATGGCTTATCATGACTTCTGTTCATTTTCTCTTTGAGTAAACCCTGCGTCCCCCCCACCCCCACCCCACACACACACACACACACACCACCCCCCACCCCGACCCCCAGCCAGTTCGTTTGCAGTAATTTCTCTGCATTTTATAACTCAGAATTTCACGTCTGTGACTGACTTCTCATGGAAGTTCTAGAATTAGGAGGCAGGAAAAAGCAAAACAAAACACAGGAACGTCGTTTTAAACGTAGCATGCTGCACATGTGAGAGTTAAATTTGAATTTGTTCATATTCCTCATGTGAGACAGTTGATGCTGGTAGAAGAGGAAGGGGGTGGAGTGTGTGTGTGTGTGGGGGGGGAGAAAAAGCAAGTCATCATGAGAAGAGAATGAAAAGCTAAAACATGGCTGCACCCACAAGAGCTGTGCACAGGCGGTGCAGACCCACACACCCGTCAGTGCAATTACACAGCACTGATTCCACATCTGAGGCTTGGTCGCAGAGATACCAGTTCACATAGATTAATTATAGATTAATCCATGTTGCAACAATGAAATATGTTCACATAAATGACAGCGGTTTATCTCCATTAATGTTCACCCAGCATCTGATCACAATGAAGCAATATTGGGCACGTTTTCCCTTTTACCACAGCTACCTCAACGTGCTGCAATACATCAGGGTTTCACCCGTACAGCCGTATCCCCTCGGCGCTTTGCTGCTTTCTCTCTGACGCTTTCATTTCAGTAGATTTCCAGTAGGTTTTAGGGTGAGTCTCGTGTTCGCAGCCCAGTTACTCGTGGAAGTAGTAGCTGAGTCTTTGTCCTTGAGACGCCCACATACTCTCTACTCTCTGTTGCTGTGTTGCTCCCTCAACAACGTCCGCTGTCTTTCTAAACACAAGATGGGTTGTTGTGATTTAAAATATTCATGCGACGTGTCACTTGGAACAACGTCAGTGTTGTAATGATCATTTGCAAGCCTTTATCATGTCTTTATGTTTTAATGCTAGAAAAAAATGCACCAAATCTTTATGCAGTCAGTTAGTCGATCCTCAGTCTAAAAATCTGAGGTTTGTTTTTGATGTATGCACAAAAAAGCAACTATTTACTTATGTATTTATTTTTTGTTCATGTTGTTCAGTTTTATGAGGCACATACTGATTATTTGTCAGCCATGCAGAACCAGCATGAAGGGACCTTTACTGCCACAGACCAACCATCAGTTCCTGACCTTAAATTCAAGCTCACCTTGGTTTCGATTATGCAGCAGGGCAATGATTCACGCTGAGCCCTTTAGATGTCCACTTCTGAAGGACCCAATTAACAATAAAATTGAGATTTTGGACTGAGTGTGAACTAAATTAATTGAGATTCTGTTGGATGACCTTAAACATGCTGTGGCTGAATGAAGATAATTTTCCAAAGACTAGGTCACAGTTCCCTCACAGCAATGGAAAAGACAGTAATCATAAATGCTTGATGGCAGATGACCAGTTATTAGGTCTGGGGGTTTGGATAGCGTTTTCTCGTAATGAGTGAAAACATCATGTTGTATTTTTTGCCCAATTTTGAAATTAGTTGAAGAACTGAGCCGTCTCAGTGTGACAAAACGAGCAAAATCAAAAAGAAGTCAGAACCGCGGCACAGACTTTGTTGAACATAAACACACAAACTTACAGCAGCTCCCTCTGTCTCATGCTTTCATTTCAGCTGGCACTCTGTGCATGAAATTCCTCCCAGAAAAGACATTTGCCCTCCTCACCGTCTCTCTCGCATTCACTTTCGCCCTTCTTGGAAACCCGGCGTCATCACATCGGGTCGATGCCGGCCGCATCGTTTTCAGTTTTTACTTTCTAAATTTATCCAAATCCCCATTAATATTTAATCGCCCGCGTGAGAAGCTCGAACGCCCAGGCTGAGCCAGCGAACGAACGCGAGGAGTGCCCTCACACACACACACACACACACACACACACACACACACACACACACACACACACACACACACACACACACACACACACAGAGATCTGTTAGAGCTTTTCAATGCACAGTGGGAAACAAGTTGTTTCTGTGTTCCCCGTGTCAGAGCTGGGGTTAATGGTTCACTGTACTCATGTGGCTATGACATGTGTATCTTCAGCACTCTGAGGGGTGGAGGATGTTTTACTGAGGGCAAAACTGCAGAATCAGTTTAAGTGAATAAGTTAGACTTGTATTGAGTTGTGCTAGTGGTTTTTGGTGCCGTGTCCTTCACCAGTCTATGACTGCAACTCATCAGGGTGTGAAACGTTCCAGCTTCTACTGCGGTGAAGAATCCTTCTTGATATATACACAGTATATCTTCATAATAACTGTTCAGTGGTCTTTATTTGGTTCATTGAGCCAGCTGCCAGTTTTATGGCTTTTGGTTCATAAAACTTGCCTTTTCCACACAGATGATTTGATGATTCTGCCAGAGACCAGCAGGCCTGTCTTCTGACATAAATCCATGACTGTGCTGGCAAGACCTAGAAATGCACGACTGCCACGACTATTTGTTGAATTGCCTGTTGATTGTAATGCACAATACCAAAATGTTATCCTGCTCAGACATTAAGGTCTATAACTGTAAAAAAAAAAAAAAAAAAAAAATGGATGAATTTAAGTTGCAAATGAGAAATAATGAGTCATTCTGGTTTTGGATAAGTAAGAAAAAACATGTTTTGTTCTCCAGCTTAAGTTGATTTGGTGGGAAAAATAGAAAATAAACAGCTACTTATTTTTATTGAGCATGGCTAAAGGTGGAATAAATAACTTAACCCCAGTGCAGCACACTGTTTATCACACTCTGAAAGATGTTTCTGCCATTGGCAGCTTCTCAGGCTCACAGCGTGGTTCCTAGCCTGTACTACAGCTAAAAGAAAGCTGTGATCTGTTTTTTTTTTCCTCCACAGGGCTCTGAGTATCCATGCTGGCTAATATCGCCTTCTTCGTGTTTACAGCTCAATTTTAGACTCGCGCCTTGCGCCTCAGATGGCTCGTCTAAGTGCGCACTTGTGCTGTCAAACTACCACCTAGCTTTTTATTTCTCTCAAACTCGCTACTATCAGAGCTCTCAAATGGAGCTGTAGTCATACATGGTGGACAACGGCAACCACACAGAGATCATATCGAAGCTGTTCAGACAGACTCAATTGAAGCAGTGAAGCCGGCGGCTGAAAAGCAACACTCGATATCTCCAGGTGTGACTAGACGGAGCTGCATATGCATCTTAACAAGATATTCATTGATGTTTTTATCTTCTTACATCTCTTGAGTATGAACTACCTGCCCAGCAAACGCAGTTGCAGGCAACAAGATTGTTTGTTTGGAGTTTAAATAATTTTGTCCGACCAGTTTCCTGCAGAGCAGCTGTCTCTGCATCCCGGCGTGCGCTGCTCTGCTGAAGCATGCAGAGGTCTCCTGGGTTTGCTGCAATCTCCTCTGGGAGCTTCATAATTAATCTGTGTTTCTGAACTCTTAAGTAATGTCTCCTAATGAAATGCCTCGTTTTTTTTTTTTTTTCTGCTTAATCATGATGCGCCCAGAGCCCGGCCTCCTCCTCCTCCTGTACAGAAGAGCGTTACAGTCCGTCAGAGGACGAGGCAAAACAGCAGAAGCGCATCATAATATGTCTTTGTGGTAACATTACACGGCGGCCAAATTAAGCGTTAAGCGAATCCAGGAGGAAGGAGCCGAGGGCGTAATGCTGGCAGATTAATTTAAGTCTGGATGAGGGTGAAGGCCTCCTGCGAGAGACTGAGGAATTTACTCGTTCTCACAGCCTGACCTTCATCCAGCTTGACTCTCGCCCCTCCATTTTTCATCCTGCGCTCTCCGAGTCCCCGAAGGTTTAAGGCCGACTTCAGTTTCCCACAGAAAGGGCCTGGCTTATCTTGTTTACATTTAGTGGTTTCGGTCCTACAGTGCCGTTTTCATACCCCTTGAGCATGTCCCAAAAAAAAAAAAAAAAGTATTAATAATTTCCCATTACCTTCTCAAATTTTAATGCCTTTTATTGGGATTATCTACTATAGGAAAAGACAAAGTAGACTATTTAACAAGTGGTGTGTGAGGTGGGAAACTCAAATGCAAGCAAGAGGAAGGAAGGAAGGCAGATAGATGATATTTGTTTAGCAGAAAACAAACCGATGAACAAACAGATGCAACAGAAAGGAGGAAGATGGGAGGGAAGGATTTGCCAGTCTGTGCATTAAAATCCGCTCTTCACCGTCACCGATCTGCCCATCCCAGTTAATAGCAGCAAAGATTCAATATTCTGGACTTTTGCAGAGTGGCAGGAGTGAAGGAGGGACTTTGTTTTAAGCCGTCTAGCTACTCGGTAAAGCTTTGTGTGTGTAACTAAGTAAATAACATGAGAGTTCATATTATTTCTTATCAAAGGCGTTCCTGGCCTGTTTGGCTCTCTGCGGGAACGACCCGCAGCTCCTCAATTCTCACCCATGTTGAGTAATGCATTAGGCCCCATCATAACTCATAACAGTCACATCCCAAGGGGGCTGTGAGGTGGAGGTTTCCTGCCGCTCTGGGTGGTTGCCCATGTCGCCCCCTGTCGGAAACCTCCACCGCTTGTTATATAACTACAAATAACTAAATGAAGTTGTATTTTGCTCATTCAAGAACGTTGCCCGTTTACAAATGTGGATGAAAAGTGATGCTAGGTTTATGCTGATTTGCCTGTGATGTCTGCAAATGTTTTGTATCCCACTTATTCAAGAAGATTTGCATGAAAGACTGTTTTTAAAGGCAGTATTGGGGCGCATTAGCGTAGCTTACGTGTCTTGGTATGAAGACAGTTGGCAAATGAATTAGGGGAGCAGTGGAGTAAACAGGAGATGAGTCAGCATCCTGGAGTCACCTGAAGGCAGGGGGGTAAAAATCTTCACAGGATTTGGCTTTGAAGGAAAATATTGTTGTTGATCACACATGGAAAGGGAGGAGTTTTTAGGGGTTTTAAATCCAGCAAGCAGAATCAGAAGAAACAAAGTCCCAAGTGAGATGGGTTATACAACAATAACAACTATAAAGGGAAACCAGAGAAAAAGTCCTTGAATGCTTCTGCAGCTATATTTCATTTTTGCATAAGGCAGATGTCAGAGAATAACAAAGGTTATCTTTTATTTTCCTGTCTTTGGTAAAGGTCAGCACCATCCAGTTTCCGATGGGACTTTATGGCGCTTGCATCACTGTCTGGTCTGCACTGACTTGATGAAACACTTCCTCTCTGAGCCGTGGCCCGTCATGCTGACCCCCTCAGTCTGAGCCAAATGAATCAGCTCAGTGGGGTCTTGTTTTAATGAGATGGGCACATTAAATGCAGACCACCGGCAGAACAGGACAGGATGTTTCCACCAATCAACACGGAGAGGCCTGGGCGTGTCATGCCGACTCTGAGAAGTCAGGCCAAGTGCGCTGAAGGAGGGCTGCTTATCATTTCAGCCTCAACACATAACATAACTCATTCCATGTTCAATTTACCTTGGCTGACTACTACATCTGGATAGCGACCCAGTAGCGCCGCTAAATGGCCAAACATGTGTGGTTGCTAGGGGAAAATAATAAACATTTGGCCAATCAGCATCTCTGAATTTAATGTCTTTTTCTCCCTGGAATTCTGACCCATCTGGAAGATGCTGGAACGTTTTGGGTTAATATTGGGATAAATTTGATCACAATGGTAGTTGAAAGGAAGTTTAGACCAAATTCTCCAGCTTCATTGACAGCCACAGTTTACAGATGGTTGGTAAGCTACGGCTTATGTTCCTCAGCATGTTTCCTTATTTTCAGTCTGCCATTTATTGCTTTGTTCGTTTTTTTTTTACATCAACCACCATCATTTGGTCTTTGCTAATTAACTATCAGTGTTGCTCTGGTTAGCATAATGCTAATGCTCCTCGAGGATGTTGCTAAGATTTCTGTTTTTTGTTTTTTTAAGTGTTAATAATTGTTGCATTTTTGAGTTTCTGCTGTTGTTACAACATTAATGTTTGGTTGACATGATGTTTGCTTTATCAGATGGTCATGCTGGTGTGGAGTACAGAGGAGCTCAAAACTATTGGCAACCAAAATGTATTTATTTTTTTCACCAGTTGCCACTGGACTAGAGCTTTGTCAGTGTAGTATTTGTGAATAACTTTAAATGGATTTAGATATATATTGACTGGACTATCCTAACTATAAATAAAACTATAATAAAACTATCCTAGTTTTATTTGCATAATAGCTTTGAAGTCCATACATAGTTCTACTTCATTATGCACTACTTTGTGTTGGTATGTTAAATAATAACCAGTTAAAAATAGATCAAAGGTAATTTTACAAGGTCCAGGGGTTCATTTTGGGATGCTGTTGACATGTTTTACGGTAAATTAGTTTTTGAAAACACTCTGTTGGGAGCAAGAGGGACAATAAGAAAGGACTTTAATTTGGAAAAGGCAGGTTTTCTTTTGCTTCCTGTGCTCGTGCAACACAGTAAGTGGTAAAAGCCCTTTGCTCGTCTAATTTTAAGAAAATCAATCCACAAAAGCTGCACTGTTTGACAATTACTTGGAGGTGAGGCGTTAGAGTGCACAAACCCAATTACCAGCCCACTCTTTTATCTCTGCCTCTCCCGGCGAACGAGCGGAGATGGATTTTCCATGCTCTGCTACTCCAGCTATTGTTAACCCTCTATAGGGCCCGGTCATATTGAACATAACCCCCCCCCCCCCCAAACACGGCATTCTTGAATTTTTACCCACTGTTGTGTGCAGACCCCAGAGCAATACACAGCAAAAGCATTGTTGCCATGCCAAGTGGGCGTCTCAAAGTCCGTACTCCGTCTTACGTGACAAAGCAGTTATTCAGCTGGGTTTTGTTTTTCCATCAGCCTCTGGGTGAACTTTGAGTTGTAAAGCCGTTGGCAGCCGTGGAGCAGAGAGAATGTGAGACTTGCTGCAGCACACATTGGGTTTTTGGTAGAGGCCAAATGGGTTAGTGACATTGTGGCAATAACGTGACCCCCTCACACTCCCCCGCCCCCCGGTTACAGCTCCAACGCCCGCGCTTCTGCAGCAGATTCGTAAAACCGGTGAGGCCGCTTAGAAGAGATGGGAGTTGAGTATCGGATTTGTAACGCTGCTGAGGCTCTGTAAAGCAGATATGTGCACAAGCGTTCAGAGAGCGGTGTTTCCATGGCAGCGTATACAGTAAGCATCTCTGTCCCGCTGTGCATTTTGATGGCTATACTGTAAATGCTGTGTGCTGAATACCTACTTTTTAAGCCATTTCACTGTGCAGGCTGACTATAAATGCGTGGAGTCCAGGGTCTTCTTGTTTTGAACTGTGTGCATAAAATGGCGATTTATGATCACCTCTGGGTCGTTGTAAGCAAATATTCAAGCAGTGAGTGTAATTATTCAAATAATTTTTTTGTCATTTGATCCCATTTTGTTATGCTATTATGCCGTTCCATGGTGACAGTCTTTATTTTTTTGTTTTTTCTCTCTTCGTTTTTTTCTCAATTACACAGATAGCAAATCCCAGGATGGCAGCATGGAAGCACTCCCTGTTCCTCAGAACATCAAAATCAGCAACATCACTTGCGACTCCTTTAAGATCTGCTGGGATATGGAGGCGCGCAGCAAGGAATGCATCACACACTACTTCATTGACCTGAATAAGAAGGAGAACAAAAACTCAAACAAGTTCAAACACAAGGTAACAGAGGCGCGGGTCAGACACATAAACAAACTTTTAAAGGTTACGCCACTGTGGGATGAATCACCAAGCGGACTATTATTATGAAAATAAACGATAGGCTCTTTACTGGCACATTTCCACAAAATAATTGAATTAAGAACGTGAATCATCCTCTGAAATGGCTTTTATATTTTATTATTGGTAAAAGACGTTCCTATCAAATAACGAGTCGTGACCATCAGTTTCACAGAGCAGGTCCTGGCATTAGGTTCATGTGTCCTGTTTGTTTAAAGATGGATGCACATTATATATAACATAACCACTTTGATGATAAAAACAAACAATAACCAGATTTGTGCTGCTCAAATTATTTTCATTTCATATATGAGTTATATGTAGAGATTATGCATGTTTAAAAATATTTTAAATTTTTTTAACATTTCAAATTTAGCTCTCTGGGATCAAAAGTTTTACTTTGAAAAACTTTTGAGTGAAGTGTAACACATCAGTGGAGGCGTAGAAACCTGACTTTTGGGATCTTTCTGGTTCTTTTGGGACCAAGAACAGCACTTTGGTTCCCTTTGCCTTGAGTTGGCCATAAAACTTAATAACAAACATCACTAGACAGTAGTTATTCTTTATTTATTTATTTTACAAACGAGCAGTAGTGTTTAGCACAAATGTGCAAGTTTCTATAAGTTAAATAATATGAATCTTCCGTAGTCATGCACAACCAGTAGCCAGAGCAACATGAACATGAAGCAGTGGAGACATTTTAAAAATATTGGGAAATATTTAAATCAGATTTTCCACACAGTTTGAGAAAGTGTGTAAATGTTTAGGGTTTTTATTCCATGTCTGAATAAATATGGGGGAAGGGTGTGGGATCCATCCCGTTACAACCTTACACATTTTTGCAAGGGCTGGTGAAAGGAGAAACACTGAAGTTTTGCATCAATTGCAGTAACATTGTATAGATGTTTTTGCTGCATCAACAAATTACTTTACTTTAGTACTTTTCTCTTTTAAATAAAGGTGGAGTTAACCTCAACTTGACTGCTCTTTGAGAACTTAAAGGAGATTCCTTTCAAGGTGGTTTTGACTTCAGGACACTAACACCAGATGCTCTGATTGGTTAACTCTGCGGCACTAAAACAGACCCTGCTGTGTCTCTGTTTTAGTCAATCTTTAACATTTGTTTCATCTGCCTCCTTCTTATTGTATTTTATTTGAGTTGCTGCAGAGAACCTCTCCTCTTTCTTCCTTGTTGTAGCAGGATGACTCTGTTGCTAGGCAGGAACTGTCGGTCCAATCACTGAGCTGCGAAGGCCAACTGATACCTGTGTGGTGGTGGTGGGGGGGGTTGTTGATTAAATTTGACAGAGCATTTTGGGTGTAGAAATAATCTGGTCAGACGTGAGTCGGCACATCTCTGCATGTAACTGGGGGGAAAACAAAGAGTAATTAGGACGTGTCAAGGTTGACCTTTTTTGCCCTTTTTCCTTGCCTGTCATCCCGTCTCCCGTCTCTGTGCCCAGGACGTTCCCACTAAGCTCGTGGCCAAGGCGGTGCCCCTGCCCATGACGGTCCGGGGCCACTGGTTCCTGAGCCCCCGCACAGAGTACACTGTGGCCGTCCAGACTGCGTCCAAACAGACCGACGGGGACTACACCGTCTCCGAGTGGAGCGAGATCATCGAGTTCTGCACTGCCGGTGCGTAATCCACAACTCGCAGCCCACGTCGCGCATGTCCTCGATCGACCTCCGTCAGAGCTGCCTTTTCAGGTTTCGGAGGGGGGAAAAAACTGTATGAAATACACACCGAAATAAACATGGCATTTTGGGAGGGAGGATATTAAAGGAAGTCTGCAATGATTTGAGGAGAAGATCAATAGAGGAGAGGAGGAGGATGAGAAAATGGAGGGATTAAAGGAAGAAGTGGAGCTGTGCTATATGTTTGGAATGCTAAAGTCACATAACATAACAACCAAGAGGCTTATAGTGGGGGAGGGGAAAGAATGGGTAGCAGGCTGAGGGGGTGAGGGGGGGGGGCTTATCCACTGAGGCCTCCTGGTAGAGAACAGACACACAGCTTAGGCCCTTAGGTGCCCATTCCCCTGCCTGTTCTTAACTCTGACACTTCGAGGCCAAGCAGTATATCATTAGCTCATTGAATTCAATCGATTTTCATTTCTATTGGGTCACTGCAGAGGGAAAGGAAAATGCTGTGCAGCAAGGTAACATTCTTGAAAAGCCAAATAAATGTTGTTTAGCAATTAGGTGCTTGAACCTAATTTCATAGCTTGTATCAAAACATAACCAGCCATGAAAAAAGTGGCTGCACTCAAGAAATGAACCAGAATTGTTGGCACACAAGAAGATTTGGGAAATAAATTGTTTCTTTATCAACCTGTCACACAGCATAATTTATTTCTATATTAGTTAAGCTAATGAAAAATAACAGAACAAAGTACGAGAGGGATGAGGTTGGAATAAGAAGGGTTTGGTGAATACGCATATGCAACTGGAAGGTTTGGTACCTCAAAAAAGGTTAAGAACCACTGCTCTGACTGCATGTCACGGCAACCAATACCCCCCAACAAACACAAATACTGCCCTCGCAAAACCCACCCTATTGAATATTACCGGTGAAGCAAATGCTGAAAAGGCTCAACACATTCACATGGCTTCCTCACTCCATCCCTACTGCCTACTTATATGGAGAGTCGCTCCATCGTCTGGAGAGTCGCTCAGGCTAGAGCCGCTGCTGATCTGTGTGAAAAGGACTCAGTTGAGATGGTTTTTCCATCTGATTGCCTCCTTTTGGAGGTTTTCCTCAGCGTGTCCTACTAAGAGGAGACCAGAACTTGCTCGAGGGTAAATATTAATCGTCAAGCAAAGAGGGATGTCTGGGTTTTAAATCCTAGCCCCAGTCAGCCGGTGACCTGATCTCAGATAAGTGGACGACATTAAATAGATGGTTGGTGCATCTCTTAGATTAGGTTGTGAAGGAGATTAAAAGGAGGACAGTGAACATTGTAGTGTTGCTGCTCGTCCTCCACATTCTAGCTGGGCAGATAAACTCCTGGCAACATCAATAAACAAATGTTTTGTGTGAACAGGAAGGATCAGGGCAGCATCAAAAGTGAAGGCGTTCTCTGAAAAGCTCTTGGATACGACAAAAGAAAACAAAACAAAACTGCACATCTTGTTTCGTTTGTCTCCAAGTGCTCGTTTATTGGAGTACTAGCTATTTTTGGCCTGCACTCGCACTCATTAAGAAAAAGCCCCTCATGTGATTTGTGGGAGTAGAATTATATTACAAGACTTGATTAAATGTTTTTGCTCCAGTTGCTTCGTCGCAAAGGGGATATTTGGAGGGGAATCATTTAATTATTCTTCATGTTAAGTTTAAATTTCTTAATAGGCAGAGCGGAAGACATTTATCTTTTTTTTTTTTTTTAAATTCCTGAATATTTCAATATAGGTTCCTGACAGTTGATGATCTGTTTTGAGTGCTTTTTGTTTTGTGTGTGTGTTTCTAGATTACTCTACGGTTCATCTAAACCAGCTGCTGGAGAAGGCCGAAGTCATTGCCGGGCGGATGCTGAGGTTCTCTGTTTTCTACAGGAACCAGCATGAAGAGTACTTCAATCACGCCAGGTGGGCACAGCCATAACTACTTTCATGACCACTTATTTTTTATCACCACTTATTTGCTCACTCTGGGTAGATTGGTTATGAATGTCATGAAACACTTTATCAAACTTACCCCAAACGAAGGAGAACGCAGTGCTGCTCTTTTGAATTAACAAGGACGGGTTTTCTAACGCTTCGCTCTCGCCACGTTTAGATTTTATTCGCACGTTGCTGCCAAGACGATTCAGGGATGAAGACCGATCGCTACAGAAACCTTTTGCTCTGCAAAACAACACAGCAGCCTCCTAACTCTTGCTTTAAAGCCTTTCTCTCCAGCTATTTTAAGGGAAGAAATGAGACTCAGCTGGAGGGAGCCGCTGTAAGCATCCTAATTAGTGCCATCAATCCAAATATGCCACATCAAAACTTCTGTAGCAAACGGCCAGCTCTTCCAGGAGACTTCTCTTCACACACACACACACAGGAAGGTTGTTTTTACTCCCTCATGTTTTTACTGAAAGGGAGCTGACAACACTCAGCTACACAGAGTAGGCGGACGGGGTTTTTGTCAGATTTTTTTTGTCTTCTCTTCAAACAGACATTCTTCTCTCTCCTGTTTTCCTTCCATCGGATCGCCTGGAGGAATTGCTCCCAGTTATGCAACGGTTTCTTTACTTAGGCTGCAGATTCTGAGCACTCTTTTGTCTGGTGCTGTACAACCTGACGTCATTCCTTTATCTATTTTTTTTATTTTTTTTTGCTGAGTTGCAGCTAAACCAGTTCGTGGAGAGCGTGTTTGGTGAACTACCCCATCATGTGGGGATTACCGGTACTGCTGTTTTCCTATGATGAGAGCAGAGTAATTGTATTATTCCCACAATGAAAACGGGATTTCTGGAGATGTAGCTGCAGGACTGGGGTTTATATTTTGACAATTTGAGGTCAGATTTATTCTGTTTTGGTGTGCTTTTGTTTTTTCTGGAGTTGTCCATTGTTTCAAAAGATATTTTCTCTTTTGTGGTGGCACTAGCTTTTTTTTTATCTAGATTTCTATGAATTTATGAAAGTACTTCCATGCCTGTCCTTAAATAATTTATGTCTATAATATAAAATTAAAGAAAGCCGATTTATTAAGTGGTTATTTAAACAAGTAAAACAAGAGACTGTGCTGTCATCTACTTGGTAACAGATAAGCATTTAATATCCCTCTGCTAAATATGTCCTGTTTTAAATTGGAAACAAACAAATGCATTACATAAAGCTGTACAATGCCTTGAAAAAAACATTGATGCCTCTTGAACTTTTTCATCTTGTCAAAATTCAAAATAGTTTGTTGGGAATTTACATGACATATCAACACAGACTAGTCCATAACTGTTCTTTCTTCTTTTTAAAAAAAAATATTATCATCTAGAAAAGCTGGGAACTAAAGTGAGCTATGCATTTGTATTTAACCTCCTTTTCCTAAATGCAGATGAAGTAATTAGTCAATTATATAAAACTGCAAAATTCTGCTTCAGTGCACATGTAAATCATTCTGTGAAGGACTCAGATATTTGTTACCTCTAAATAGACTGGAACCTGCTATAATTGTTCCACAGAACTCTCATAAACCCAGGTGTTCTCAGAATTTTGATGGAGAAAAATGGTAAACAAACAGCATCATGAAGATCAAGGAGAGCACAAGTCTGTGCCACATTATCTTGGTCCGTCACACAAAATCCAAATTAAGTACATTAAAGTCTGTGGTTGTCATGGCAAGAAATAAAAGACACGTTGCAGATTCCGCAGCAGAGCTCCAAGGGAAAGCTGACATGAAAATCAGTGTTGCATAGTAACGAAGTAAAAACACTTCACTACTTTGCTTAAGTATATTTTGGAGTACTTCATACCTTCCTCGAGTACGACAATTTTTGATAACTTTCACTTCTACTTCACTATATTTCTGAACTTAATTGCATACTTTTACTCCGATACATTTTCAATGTGTGGTTTAGTTACTCATTACAACAAAGCGAGAAAGAGAAACGTTAGTGTTTTGACCCCACCTACTGATTGACTGCAACAAAGTCGACATAAATGGAGCCCCATACAACATGAACCACGTATGTGTATGTGGTTCATGTCAGAAGCTGGTTCAGTTGTAAAGCAGGTTAATTTAACCTTGTGCTATATGTAGGTAAAGGACCTAATTTTCTTAACTAAATTATGCCTGCATGTTTATCTATTAGCAGGTTTAATTTTGCCTGCTCTTGGTTTTGTACATTATTTTAAGTGTATTTGACAAGTTTACCAAAATATAAAAAATTTCATTCAAACTTGAAACAAACTTGTTTTACTTTTTACTTATACTTTTCATTACATTACTTGAGTACATCCATTTTTACAGTAATTTCCATACTTAAGTACAAGAAAATTCAGATATTTAAGACTTTAACTCAAGTAACATTTCAGTCAGTGACTTGGACTTTTACCAAAGTCATATTTTGGAGAGGAACCTAAACTTTTACTTGACTCTGAGATTTCAGTACTTTATACAACACTGATGAAAATAAAACCCAGATCTATTCTTTCAAAAAAAACCAGGGAGGCGCAGGACAACCGGATGATGCCGTCGGTGAAAGACAACAGCGGCAGTCACGGCTCGCCCATCAGCGGCAAGCTGGAGGGAATCTTCTTCAGCTGCAACACGGAGTTCAACACCGGCAAGCCGCCGCAGGACTCCCCCTACGGCCGCCTTCGCTTCGAGGTGAGGGCCGACGCGCTCTTCAACCCCGACACCAACCTGTACTTCGGAGACTTCTACTGCATGTACACGGCCTACCACTACGTCATCCTGGTCCTGGCGCCGCGGGGCTCCAGGGGCGACGACTTCTGCAAGCAGAGGCTGCCCGCCCTCGACATCGGCAACAACCGCTTCCTGACCTGCAAGCAGGACGAAGACGGCGGCCTGGTGTTCCACCACGCCCAAGACGTCATCTTGGAGGTGATCTACACGGAGCCAGTGGACCTGGCTCTGGGCACGGTGGCGGAGATCAGCGGGCACCAGCTCATGAGTATGTCCACGGTAAACGCCAAGAAGGACCCCAGCTGCAAGACCTGCAATATCAGCGTGGGACGCTAAACAAGCGAAAAAGAAAAAGGAAAAAAAGGGGGAGCCCAAAGTCCAGGAGGGGGAGAGAGGGACTTGATTTTTTTTTTTTTTTTTATTTACCCCATCCACACAAACGAAGGAAGGCCACAAGGACCGATGAAGCAGGCGAACACGTGCATGAAGCAGCAGATTTATAAGGCTGGTTGCTCCCCGTCCCTACCGAAAACCGTCCTTCTCAAAGATCAAAGAAAATAAAAAAAAATAAACACCCTTGAATTATCATCCAATAAAGGTAAAAACACCATCATCACGTAGTTCATATTTGTGTACTGACCAAACCCTTTAACTATACTAAAAGTCTGCTTCTATTAAAACTTTATGCTTTTTTAATTATTATTATTATTATTATTATTATTATATAATGATCAACGTTAAATTAACAATCTTAGCCTCTGTGTTACTGATGCACTGTTAACTAGCAACTGAGACTCTGAATTCCACATCACATCATTTCAATCGATTAATTCAGATCTCTACTTACCTCCTACTAGTGGCATGGACTGGAACTACAGTTTTCTAGGGCTGCAACACACTCTGATCAGTTTCATTTCATTTCTTTTATACCAAAGGAATTAAAACCTGGACGAACCCGAACCGTACTAATGCAACAATCTCTCCGTGTTTATCCACAAGGTCTTTTGGTGACAAACTGTGAGCAATTTATTAAACTTAAAAAAAAATGTGAAAAAAAGACAACAAAAAAACAGCATGATGCAGTTCTGTGCAGCATGAGTGTTGAAGCTGTCAGCACCTCCACCATATTTCATCATCACAGAAAAAAGAAAGTAGAACCATGAAATGTTTTTTGCAGAATAAATGTGAAAAAATATTTATTTTTATTGATACACTCATATATATATATAGATGGATATAAATACATAGAAAACTATATAAACCAGAAGTGCACAATCTCAAAAGCTCATATCCTTGTCAACATGGACATTTCGGGGGGTGGGGGGACGACTTCATATAGGCAGGGGGAAAAGGGTAAATTTCAAACTCAACTTGCACTATGACGCCTACGTTCACTGCATATGTTTCAAGATCAACATCTAAATCGGATGATCGTAATTTAGATGATTTATAAAAATATGAATGCATATCATAGCACAATGTAGGACAAAAAAAACCCCAACATGCACAAACACTGCTGTTTGTCTTGCTGATTTGTATTGAAGCTTATTTCAGTTTTTATTCTCCATAACAGCTCCCACATCAACTACAGGGGAAGGAAGTGAGCAGTAAAGCGCCATAATATACATGAAGTCTTCACAAATTAGTTGAATGTAACTAAGGCTGCTTCATTGTTGACATGGTAACTGTGCTAAAATGGCTATGACAGGGTTATGAAAAAGTGTCCTAAATGGTGGGGATGGAAAAAAAAGAAAGAAAGGCAGATCCAGATCCAGTGTTCATTCAGAGTGTCAGCGATTTTCGGTCATTCAGTTTTCTTCATGTAAAGTGTATTTACATTACGAGCATGGAATGAAACAAGACCCATCGACATTGAAGCAATTAAAAGAAAGAAAAAAAAAGAGTTGTGTTGAGCTAAATAAAAAAAAAAAATAAAAAAGTCCCACTGTGAGTAACTCAACTTGCTTTGGTTGAGTCTTGTTTACTGAGCAGAGCCTCCAGTAGGCGGAGCTTCGCCTTGAGGTTCTTGTACTGGCAGTACTCCTCCGCCATTGGTCCACGGTCCTCCTTCTGACAGACCCTGTTAGCGAGACACGCAGGTGAGACGATGCAAAAACGGCAAAAACTTTTATTTCTTTTGTTTTGTTGAAGTTTCGAAACAAACTGCAGCAGCTTCCACGACTGGTTGATGGTCCCTATGTTGCCTTACTCAGATAGCTTTGTACAGTGTGTGTGTCGTATTCAACAACTAACTATTTTACTTTGGAGGACTAACATGTACAGTGCAAAAGGACGTGTACAGTTCAGAACAAAACGTCTATCTCTGTCTCCCTGAGCTCTCTGTGCGGGGTTAACATTTCATGGTGTGCATTACACTGTTGTACCATTGCGATGGTTTTTCTTCTTTTTGTGGATGTCTTTTGTTTTTCACAAGGCATTGTTTAAAAAAAAAAAACAACCAAATGTTCCAAGTTTATTAAAAGACTAAATAAAACAGAAATGCCAAGAAATCTGGAGGACTTGAGTGTTTTTTGTTGTTTTTTTAGTGCGTGTTGCGGCTACCTGCCGGTCTGTGCGTAGAAACGGTCTTCGAACTCTTGAAGGGTTTGGTGAAGCTGTCGCTTCTCTAATCGAACCATCCGGAGGTGACCTAGTAATTCTTGCCTGCATGAAGGAAGACATTTCATGCACAAGCGTCAACCTGCGTATTCTGTCATTTAATAAGCCGAAAAGATGCATAAATAATCCATGAAACCTTTAGAGATATCTCTAAAGGTTACTTGGGTTAGGGAAATACTTGAATCAAATTTCCTATTAGACTGTGTGTCCCAAAGAAACAGCCATCCTAAGTGTTAAATATGCTCTTAAATTAAATTTCCGCTTAACCTGGAAATGTGACAACTAATCTAAAGCAAATCTTATGAAAGCCTCTGGTTTGCTGTACATACACACAGACACACACCAGTATGCAGAGAAGCAGTACCTGGATGCTTCATGTAGTGTTGCCATAGTGATGATCTGTGCCTGGAAAGTCTTCCCCTCATCCAGCGGAGACACCACCGGCGTTTCAGACATTTCCACAGACGATGTAAACTGGGGCTCCTCTGATGACGCGGACCGAGTCGTTTTTAACCAAAGTGGCTGATCTCTGGAGCTTTGCTGCTTAAAGTGCTCTTCATCAGAATCCTCCTCTTCCTCCTGGAAAAAAGAAAAACAAAATACTAGTTTACCGTAAAGAAGATGCCAGTTCTTTAATCGGTTAAAACCTGCAGCTGCTGCATCATTAGTCAGCAATTTGTCAACATCTAACTCTGTGTGTACAGCAGGGAGTTTATGTAGCTATTATAATGACCACTAGAGGGCACAGCGACACTTACTGCTGGCAGCTGCATTGATTTGTGGCGTCAAAGTCGGAGAAAATTTCCTGAATGTCTTAGTGAGAATTTAAGATCCGAGCGATGTTACTTAAATAAAAAATTATTTGTGCTTGAACTGCAACTCACAATGGTTGTAATGGCCGCTGTGGAGGCGGAAGAAAGCAGCTGCTTGAGCAGACGGTACCGATCGTAGAACGGTTTCATCAGAGTCCTTTGCTGCCTGGTGATCTGAAATTGCACAAAGAGCATTGTTTTAATTTGTGTGAATTAAAATTATACACAAATTAAAATGCAAAGAAGAAATGTTTTGAAAAAAAAGGTTTAGTCGTACCGGGCGTCCATGCAGACCCTCAAAGTACAGCAAACACTTCTGCATGCAGGTCTTCTCCATGCTCAGCTGGAAATGGGACATGTCCTGCACAAAGAGGACAAAGTATAACAAGCTCACATTTATTCGAGCATCTTGTTTGACTTGAATTCTAAGCTTAATGTAAAATAACTGTCTGTGATGAGAACGTTTCTACAGCACCGACCTTGATGCTGTCCGGCAAACCCAGCTCAGTCCTCCTTTCCCTCAGTCGGTTGGTGATCAAGTTGACTGTTTCCTCCAAGTTCTGCGTGGCGTTGCTGTTATTGTTGATCGGCTGAAGCTCGGTTCCTTTCGGCACCGCCTCCCGCTGCTCTGCATTGGTCCTGCAGGTTTCACCTGAGGGACCGAAACCTCCGAGTCCCTTCAGTCCCGACTCTTCGGACTGTTTCAGCTTTATTTCTGAAGAAGAAACAAGGAAAAAGGTCAGATTTTTAAAGTGAAAATATGTGTATATTTTAAGCTTTTGAACTGAAATATTTGAAAATACAACTTCAGACTTTAGAAATGATAATTTTCCATAAAATTTGTGATTTTTCTATAGACTTTCAGATAGGTTGATATCTTCATACTGGTGTGATATAAAAAGTTCTAACTGAAAATATCGGCATTAGCTTTAGCAGTAAAGTAACCAATGTCGCTTCCAGGCGACTTTCTAAATAAATAACAATCAAGTCTCCCACAAAAGAGCAGCTTTAATGTTAAAAAAATATATATTCCTCTCGTGTGTAAGTGTGCACATTCATGGTTTAATAACTGACCTTTCAGCTGCTTGCGGCTCCTGATGAGCTCCTTCATTAGTTTGGCCACTTCTGGATGAGAGGTCTTGTCATTATGTGCTGGCTGAATGCATAAAAAAAGTGATCATTAACAGCAGAGCCGTTTTTGTTTTGTCTTGCTAACTTGCTTTGTAAAAGATACTTTGTAGAACAAACTACAGTTTACCAGTTTACCAGCAGAGGGAGCCAAAGGGGTTTCAACACATTTTATTTTCTAAATTCAACCTTTTTTCCAAACTCAAATATATAAACCTCCCCATTTTAAAACATTTTAGGTTCAAGACATGGAATTCAACTGCTTTGACATCAATTGGGTCCAGGTTAAACAAATCATGAAACAAAATATCAGGGCTTCAGATGTGGGGAAAAAAGGGTCATTCTACTGCTCTTTGGCATATGGACAAAAATGAATCACTTCATTTCACATTCAGTAACTTTTGGACTGGACTGTCCTACACTAAATGTATTTTTTTAAAGAACAGAAGAAAGGTTGATGTGTTGATATGACAAATCAAAGACAAAATGTCTTAATATAAATCAACATAGTCAACTTCATCTATGAAGTCGACAATGTCGAATTGTTGGGAACTGTTCCCTATGAGCTGCATTTATAATTCTTAATTCTGTCCAGCTGGTTTGAGTCCATGCTTACCTTGTAGTGCCTCTCTTGTTCAAAATGCTCCTCAAATCGCCTGATCTTCTTCCTGAGCGTGTGAATGTGTCTGTTGAGAGCCGAGACGGACACAGAACCGTCTTCCTGCTCTGCAGGGACGCTGCAGCGAGCCCTGGAGAGGTAAAGTGTGTTAATAATCCATGCTGTTTGTGTTACACACACACACATGACCCCCCCGCCCCCCACCACCAATCTGCCCGAGCCATGTCGTTCTTCTCACATGCGTATGTGCTGCGAGCGGGGCGGCGACGGAGCCGTGTCGGGGTCCAGGTTGTAGCGCAGGCTGTGGCTGAGGCTCGGGCAGCGCGGCGAGGGAACGGGGCAATCGCCGGGGGTGAAACGAGATAAGAGCGGGCTGGAGTAAGGCAGCGGTGGGCTCGGCAAGCTGCCTTCTCTCGCAAGTCCCTCCGTGCTGGAGGCGGCAGAGAGAGAGGAGCCGGACTCTGACAGAGACGGAGGTGAGTGGTGTGCTAGAAGAGAGGGAGCAAAGACAGAATATCATCTGAGACTTATAATAGGAAAATGAAAATAAAAAAAATGTCTGGTGGGTTGAAGAACTGGTTTCGGAAATGGAAACAGAGCAATTAGATGAGAAATAAATAAAACACAGCGGCAAACTCAATTGTATTCACTATTCAAATTTCTATTTCGGCAAATATGTGGAAGGCATCGCTCTCATTTCAAGTAGGTCTATTAAACTTGGGTTTAATAAAACAGATTAATCTTTGCAGTAAAGATGAATATTAATGTGACTGGATAAATCATCGTGACTGAATGATACCCACTATCTTTAAGGTCTGATTTAGAGTTATTCAGATTGTTTTTCCTAATAATTGAAACACCTGAGAAACAAACACTGTAGGATAAAGGTAGCAGCTTAATATCCAACATAAAATGAAAACGTTGCATAATCATTCTGATCTGACCTATGTTTGATTTTTTTTAAGTGATTAAAAGCACATGCATTCTGATTTGATCATAGTCCATATACAAAGTTTTGATGCGTTTAAAGCACATGACGAAATCTGATTTTTCCTGACCAGGTCGGGGAATATTGCACATTCTGATCTCTGTCTGATTGACAAATGACTCTAGAAAAACCGTTAAAACTGGAATCACAGTTTTAGTCAATGAAGTGTTTAAAACGTGTTTTTATTCTCTATGGAATTCACATTAATCTCACTGAGACAGTAAATTTGTCCCTGAAAGTCCAACACAATGCATTTGCAATCTTCCACTGCATCAGTATCACTTCGCTGGTTCCGTCTTACTTTCCTGTGATGAGTCAACTGTGTGCTGATGCTGAGACGGAGACAGAGGCAGAGTTTGGTTCAAAAGATGAGCTTCGGAGGGAAAAGGCTGCTGCCGCGCCGGCGTGTCGTCCTGAGCTGCGGGGTGTAATGAGTCTGACGAGGGTCTCGAGTCCAGAGCTTGGAGCTTGAGGGAAGGAGTCTGAAAACAGAAGCAGAACATGTTCTCAGGGCCGCGGAGAGGAAAATGACTGACGAGGTCGGGGAAGAAGCGCGGCTGGCGGTCTTTGGCTCTTCACGTGAGCCTCAGGAATTTTCTGGAAATCCTGGAAAACAAATCTTCTCTTCTCCTTTGGTCGGAAACAGACTTTCAAAATTAGGTGAACTGATCGGCGAGGGGGGGGTCCGAGGGGAGGAAGAGCAGAAAGCAGCTCTGTGTACGTGATCTTTGTAAAAGAAAATCCAATAAAAGACTTTTCCCCCCCGCCGCTTCACAAAAGTTCCACAGCTGCAGTCAAAGTGGTCTCCCTGCCAGGCGAGCGGGTCGGATTCCACCCGCATCCAGACAAGCGTTCCCTGCCTCCCCTCGTCCACGTGTTTGTGTCTCTGCGAGCGCCTTTCGAGAATTTCTTAAATCCTCCCGACCGGCATTCCCGACACCTCTGCGGACCAGCAGCCTCCACATGGATTATTCATAGTGCGCGGATGAAGGGGCGGCGGCTGCGGGGATATCGCTCGTGCTGCTCCGTGTCGTGTGGGTGCGTGCGCAGGGGAGGAGAGAGCTACTGTATGTGACGAGCCGTTTCCACAGCAACGTAGTCCGGCTGGGTTAAGAAGTCGATGTGATGGCGATGCGGGGAGTCGGAATAGCTGTTCGCCAGGATGGGTTTGCGTGTGTGTGTGTGTGTGTGTGTGTGGATGCGGTTCGTTCTGACTCTGTATTGCAGAGGGCAAAAAAAAAAAAACCTGTGAGGTCGAGTTTTATCGTAAAACAAAATCGTGTTGGACCACATATTTGATGTGACATCAGCGGCAACGGCAGCAGGTATAGGCTGAGGTTCCTTTCGCTCATCCTCCTCAGCGGTTCATTCATAAAAAAAAATAATAATAAATAAATTAATTAATTAAAAAATAAATAAAAACCAGGCTTGTGCGTCAGCCAGAGGAGGCGGACGGATGTGAGGGGAAGGCAGCAAGCGAGGCTATTATTACGGAAGATAAACACCTATGGGCGGCCAGGACACAGACATCCAGACGAATGCAGGGGATTTACAGAAAATAACTCCAGGTATCACCGGGAGTTATTTTACAATCCATGGCACCAAAATAAAAAGGACTGCGAGGAAGGAGAACTTACGTCATAGCAGCTGTCTATGCCTCTGCAGTCGCTATGTGTGTCAGAGAAACCACAGCATCCTCCTCCTTTGATCCTCTGAAGGAAGAGAAAACTCCATCAGTAACAAAGCCATGCGCATGAAAAACAAAAACAGCTCCTTACAGATTTATTAGATTTCAAAAAGTGAAGTAATATGACCAAATTTCTTGAAGTGAAATGTTTTTTTTTTCTTAAAACACAAAAATATATTTTATTTTCCCTTGGATGTTCAAGCGAAACAATGCAAATCCGAAACTATAAACCGATTTCCACACCACAGCCACTATTCTGCAGAAAAGCCAGTTTACCTTGTATCGGGACACAGTCCCTTCATCTTCTGTCTCACACTGTACACAGCACAGTAGGCTAGAAAACAAGGAAGCACAATTAACTGAAGCAGAAAACCCCAATCAAATTGGACTAAGTACCAGTGCAAAAAAACCAAAAACAAAACAAAAGCCAGCTTAACAAATTGTGCTCCAGCTCTCGTTCTACCTCTGGCTACACTCCATTGAACTTTAATAGCAAGCGGTTTTCATGAACATGGCTGAAAACAGATGTGTTTAGATCTGCAGTCGGGATGTTAAATCATGGACTGTTTATGGTTCAAATGAGCGAGGCATCACTGAGACGGTCGCTTCCTATGGCATGATGGTACTAAGGTCCGGCTTACCAAGGCGTTCTGTGGAGACAAACAGACACAAGAACTCAGCGACCAGCCACACGCTAAGTCCATCTGACACAGTTAGTCGGCCTGCTCCACGTAAGGCCCTGCAGCGCGTCAGTGTTAGTTGGACCGGAATCACATCAAAGCCGTGACTGTGAGCAGCGCTGTGCTCTGATAACCTACTTCTGAACTGACTGCGGGGCTCAGACATGACCCGGCTGAACCTGGTCATATTTTTTCTTCCTGAGAGGAAGGAAAATATCTCTAGTGTCCATCTAAATACATCTGATACACTTTCACTGATTAAAAAACACACAAACAAACAAAAAAAGCAATTCACTAACAAGTGATTCAATCACCAGACGTTAAATACTTAACCCTAACTGTTTTGATAATACGAATTCTTGTAGAACAAATTACTGAAAGAAATCAGGATATGAGGGAAAGACTGGCGCTCACACTTTCTTTCTTTCTTTTTTTATCAATAATCATGGTGGCGTTTTATCTCACCTGTCTGACAGCGGACTCTTTATTTGCATTTTGCTTTGTGATTCGCTCGACATGCAGAGATCCGAATGAGGCCAGTTCTGTTCTACACTGCTGCCAGAAACCTGAAACAAACAAACAAAGACAGTTTGATCCGTTTTTATTTAGTCTTAGACGTAAAATTTTTATTTCAAATAAAGTTTCATTCAGTTCTTCCGGAATGTATACTAGTGAAGTTTTTCTAAAATAATATCTAGGAGTATTATTTAAGAGTGAACGAATATGTGTTGCTGAATGAATGGCAGGAAAAACAGATGCACACCGAAGAAGAGAAAACGGATCTGTCTTCTTTCTCCTGTTTCACTTTGTCGGTGTCGGGTTGTGGTGTCAGAAATAAAATCCTGGTGAGGTGAGGCAAACGGGTTATTAGCAGGGAAAACATATTTCAACAAAACCATCATGTGACCACTGGATTAAAATGCTGTGCCTTGAGCAAGAATCACCGTCGCACGGTAGGCGTCGTTTCAGAAGGTTCCCCCGACGCGCTCTGAGGCTGTGCGGTCTGCGGATGACGCTCTGGCAGCAGGTCAGCGTGATGGGAGAGAGCGATGCCTGCATCCGCTGTGATCCTGCCTTCCTGCAGAACCTCCCGGTTTGCAGTCGGCGGCTGAATGTCAGCGTTGACGTCAGAGCGGTTCTTACAAGCTGGCAACAGTTTGTCACAACTTGAAACGACAGAAACACGAGAACAAAAGGACATGTTTGCTGTGCTTGTTTGTGTTTCATTGTTGGAACCACAAATTCCATCCCTTAGATTTAAAATAGGAGTAAAAGGGTGAAAACATAGACAAATAATTTTTTATGCACAATAAATTTCCACAGCGATTGCAAAAAAAATATGCAATTGTTGTTTTGAGACCTTTTCAAGTAATATATTCATAATAATAGCATTTTAGGATGACTTCACACTGGAGCTGTGAGATAATTTAAATATCCAAAATAAAAAAACTGCCAAAAGCGATAACTAAAACGGAAATACAAACCACACACAACCGAAGCCATGAATAAAATAGATTATGAAGTCTCCGAACACAAAATTGCCCTTTAAAAATATTAATAATCAGAATAGCTTATTTTAATTTATCATTGCTTAATGCAATGATAAATTAAAATAAGCACTATAGGAATAAACACTATAGGACTATAGTCCTATAAATAAACACTATAGGACTTTTATCATTGCTTAATGCAATGATAAAAGTCCTATAGTGTTTATTTAATCTGGTCTGACCAAACGGATTTTATTCAAAATCATGGCTGTAGTTATGGGAGCAGATCCGGAAATGGCATGCTAAAGAGAGAATGTAAACATAGTAAACATGAATCAAAGTTAACGTTAACCTTAAAAAACAGAAAACAATTTCTGATCTTAAACTACACAGGATAAAACATCGCCTAAAGCTCCGCATCGCAGCACTAAATAAAATACATGATCCATTCTGGTCCTCTTTTTACCCACTTTAAACAACTCCAATCACACCCCAAACATAGTGGTGAAAATGAATTAACAAATAGCCGAGGGTGTTGATAACACTTACAGTGATAAATGTTCAGTAAATCATCATAGATATTAGTCACTGATTATCAAACAGCAGACTTCTTTGCAGACAAATACCAGCAGTGTGCTCAGAATAGCTTTATCCATTTGTCCACTCAATTGCGGTGAACCGCTGATCCACAGTTGCCGACGCTGAAGCAGATCAAAGACGAGAACATTTCTCAGAACAGCCTAAAACGTAAGACAACAAACAAGCAAACAGCCTGCTGCTCTGGAGAAAAGACGAGGATGAAAAGAAAGGAGCGTGGAGACGACAAAGGCTTAATGATCATAAAAAAAAACAAAGCTCCGGAGGCAAAAACTACTGACCCGATCGCTTCAGTTACTTCCCTGCACACACACACACTCACCCCCGCCTGTGACAATAAAGGGGCCGCGGTTCAAAACTGCTCAATCATATTTAGAGTTAGCAGAACCGGTACAGCACAGGGGCACGGACATAAGTAGGTCAGAAAGGCCAACAGAGGAGAGAGCACACATCCTAACATCTTTACCACTGAGGAGAAACTCCTTCATCATCAAAGACCGAACCCACAAGGAACTAAGCTCATCTCACAAAATATGCCTGTCTTGGCATTCGACACATTTCTGGAACTGACCTCGATAAGGACCACTGTGGGAATAAGTGAAATTAACAACGTCAACAAACCACTTGGAAAAACAGAGAACCTAAGTGAAAAACACAATTATATAGAGGCGAATCTGTGAATGTAAATTATGTGAATGTTGTTGATTCTAACTGCATAAGAATCAGAATAAGCAGAAATATCAAGACGACCCACATTTACAACACAGGTCAGAACTTTACATGCAACCAGTATAGATGTCATGGTAACCCTTGGCACACCTTTGACCCAAACTGAGCTATTTTTCTCATTTTAGCTTTTGATTGGCAATATAAGTTTCAGTTTCAAGGCTAATTTCATAAAATCTGATCAGGAATTGTTTCAAATTATTTTTAAAATACACCACCCTATATTGAAATGTGTATAGAAAAAGAGATTTTCATAAATCCAAACATTATTTACCCTCGGCTATGGTCTCATTGACCCCAACATGTATGATATATTGCAACCCTCCCACATTGTCATTATGCTTTTATCATAATACTTCCAAGCATATACTGTGCTGTCCAACCAGAATTGTGTTAGGATTGTAATTTTGACAATCCGGAAGAAAATATCTAAAGAGTTCAAAGTTATTTGATTTAAAAAAGAGGGAGAGAGAGAAAAAAAGAAATGTATGTGTCTAATCTTGATTCTGTGCAGCTTTTTTTTCTTTCTTTTTTTACGTGGGAAATAAGAATGTGGAACACAGAAATGTTTCCTTCCTAGTATTTACTCCAGCTATCCAATTTAATGTCCCTCGGTGAGCCGAGGAAACCAGCCAAACATTTGGAATGATGCAGCAGATGAGAGTAGGAAGCTGTTGATGAAAAATGATTGATATTTGCCCTGTGATGACTCAAAAACAAAGGCAAACCATAAAACTGGCCTTCTTTCACACTCCGTTTCTGCTGCATCTGGTCACTCTTTGTCAGTGGACATGTCTGATTACACAGCTTAGGCTGAAATGCTTGTAGGTGGAATATCCCATTGTGTCCATTATGTATAAAACAACTTCCTGATTTACAGTGTGGGAACCAATCCTGGAGAAATATTGACTTTAAAATATGTACATTATCTGAATGAATCTGCCTTGACCATGCTTGTTCTGCTTTAAAAGTAAAAGGAAAAACAAAACAAAAATGAGCATGAGGTGTGAAGACACAACAAATAGCTGTCTGCTGATCGGCTGCAATGCACAGACCTGCAATATCGCCATTCTTTATGTGTCGAATGGGAAAAATTACACTCTCAGGGCGTAATCAGCTGCGTGTCCCAAAGCCTCAAACAACAGACTGGATGACTCGTCTGTTCAGAGGCTACGTTTGAATCAAATTTCCGGCTAGTTTGGCGTCAATCATCTTAACTATTACGTTTCTCACTTGAAATCGCCCTTTCAGTTTGAACAGTCAACAAGAGAGTCTCATTTTACTTCCATTACAAAAGGTTTGGCAGAGGACACATATGCTTAAATGTCAGTTTGATCTGACATTTAAGCATACTGTATGTGGCGAAGCATCTGAATACCTGACGCACAAATGCAACACTGTGTGCAGATGTTAAATATCACTTCATGTCTCTAATCCAACCTAACAGCCTTCAAAGAAGAATGTATGAACGTTACACTAAAAATGGTTGTAAGATGATTTTTTTTTTCTTATTCCTATCAGGAGATAAGGTGTATTAATATAATTGTGGGTGTGGAAACAATAGTTGATAGTATTGTTTTCCTACTAACCACAATAAAGCAAATCAGTCCACTCTAAGATTGATGAAAACTGAGTTGCTCAAAGCTTATTATGCAAGTGATTTTTCTTAAATGTTATTTGTCTTACTAAAACTTTAGGAACATTCAGGTGATTATCAATGTAGAGTAGTTCTTCACTGTTTAATTAAATTCTCTATGTTTTCAATTAATTAAAGAAACTCTAACTTTATTTAACTAATTCTGGACCAAGTCACAGCAAGAATCAATCCATCCCTCCATAGAGAGACGAGGACTACCTGTTGAGTGGTAATTGCATCTGCAGAGTTAGTTCAGAAGCAAAGCCCCCAGAAATCGAAGCGATCTCTTCCTCCAACCTCTCCATGCTGCAGCTGTTCTTGCACTCAGAGCTGTGGGGTTGGACCTGGCAAAGAAAGGTAACAACTAACATTAATAAACTCGTGGCAACGTTCAAAATGTTCCTTATAGGAACAGGTGGATTTGTTTTCCACAAATATGGAGAACTGTCCATGTCTGCGCAATGTAATAAAAACTTTTCTCTCTTTCCTTTATTTTTCCAGGAGAGCCAGAAATCGAATCGGCAACACATTAATCATAAGTAAAACAAATTAAGCCACATACACAAGTTTAAAAAAAAAATTATATATATATATTACAAAACAGTTTAGAAGCAATAACATTGATCATGTTATTGAACTCATTCATCTTGAACTTGTTCATCAGAAGCAGTTATAAAAATGTAAAGATATCCCAGTACAAACTGTAGTGGATGACAATGAACCGACAGGACAAGTTCTAGTGGTTTTGCACAAAATACTATTTTAACACTGAAGTCAGTAAAAGCGCCCAAGAAAGTTTTAAGCTTAAACACTGATTTAGGAATGACATCAGTCCCCATTCAAATATCAGAAAGCAGTGGGATTTAGTAACTAAATCAGCGTTTAAGCTAAAAACTCTGTATTTCTATGCAGTTTTGAATTTCATCTGCATATAGTGGCCACTTTGAGGTCAGGGTTGGTGGGAAAACCTCAGACTTCCCCACTTGAGATTCTGACTTCACTGGACATTTCTTTGCTTTAGTTCAAAAATCAAATTTAGAAAGTTTCACTCCTAAGTAGAGAATAAATAAAAGGCCTCAAATCAATTAAGAAGCACTGGCACATTTATTTATTTACTTTTTTTAAGTCGTGCTAAAATAACACTTTCAAAGTTCTGTCAAGACAATAGTGTTTGAGCTCAACATAAGTGGATCCACACCTCAAGATGTGAGAGAGCAGAGAGAGCAGGAGGAGGAGGTGAGGAATAAGTAGCGGATGGGGTCATCAAGATCTCTTCTTTGACCGGAAGGAGATCTGCATGATGTCTGAGAAGGTGGAGCAGCAGGGTGTTAGACACACTCTGCTCCTCCAGGATCCTGGGTCCTGCTGGAACACTGGTGAAGAGAGGGAAGAGAAACGACAGCACGACGTCACTGTCAACGCTATGACATTCAAAATGGCTATTTAAGTTACAAAGGTAGTGGTACAGATTGCCATCTAGTGGCCAGAGGCACAAACAGCACTGTCCTGAGAGGAACAGATCAAGCAAAGCACAAATCATTACTAGGGCTGCAAGTGACGTTTATTTTAGTTCTCAATTATTCTGATGATTAATCGTTTAACTGGATAAAAAATAAATGACACATTCTGCAGATTTTTCCTTTAAGCCTTGTTTTTATAAAATAGAAATACATTAAATCCTGCAAAAACACTACCAATTAATTCCTTTTGTAAATAAGGGTATAGACATTCCATTGCCTAAAATACAATAACATAGCATTCCTTTAGTGAATGCTTGATCTTTTATAGCAAATGATCCATCTATAGCTAAAAATACAGGCAGATCTGTTAAATATTTTTGTATTAACCGATTAATCAGTTACTAAATTAGTAGACCATTATTGCGATAAAAAATCATTACGATTAATTTGATTAATCGTTTCAGCCTGATAGGGCTGAAACAATCAACTTGTATCAAATTGGCCTGCAAGCTAAGATTTATTTCCAAAATGTCATTCTGTTTATCCAATATAACCTATTAATTTAAAATCAGTTTACTCCACTTATGCAAAAATGATTTTAAAAAAACTAAAAAGAAGAAAGATCTAAAAAGCGGTGGGGTGGAAAAAACGCAGAAAACCTGAGCAGGAACAGATGTGTTTGTATGGCAGACAAATCATTTTGAAGTCTATCACGTGTTACATCACAGAGACATATGAGAGGAAGTGGCTGTCTATGAAGACATTTGGGAGGCAAATATGGAGGAGTTATGGGGCACAGACTGTGTCAGTGAAGCTGCCACCAAGCACATATGTTCCAGTGCTGGCATACATTGCCTGCCTTCCCTGATTAGACTATTGAAATCTTAAATTAAACCAGAAAAAATACCTTTTCTCAGTCAATTAAATTATTCATTATTCTTTTTTTTAATTATTATTATTGAAATGAATTGAATAAATGAAACATTATATTTCACATTTTTGTAGAAAGCAAAAGTAAACTGCATAATCCACAAGTGTTTTTTCCAGACCTCTTTTTCCAGCTACCCAAACTCAAACTGTTCTCGCCCGTGGCTACGATGAACACTTTCCTCTGAGACGCCGGCCTTTATGCGATGAATAACAGGCGCAAAACAACTAATACAACAGAGATCAAAGAATGACGAGTTGGCCAGATATAATGACTCCTTTCTACTGTCGCTAAAGTACAGCAGTCACTTGTTGTGTGAGGCTCCGTAGAGACTCAGCGTGTTTACAGTTCAGTAAACAGGAAGGGAGAAGCAACAAGCAAACTCTTGAAGACCTTGTTCGTATCTGTAAGTCATTTTCTGTGCCATGGTCTGCATTACGGGCCACAGATCACACCCATTTCCTACAAGGGGGTGAACTCGACTTCATACAGCAAACACTGCAGCAAAGCGTTTGAACTGTGCCACATACATAGAAGGCTGTTTCATGAGGAACAGACTGTTTTTGTTTTTTTTGTTTTTTTTCTGCACTGCAATCTACCAGAATTACAAACATATGTGCGACAGAAACATCCACCACAGACAGCACTGCTGGTCTGGTTGTATATATATTTATATAGAAACACAAAGCAACGGGTCTAGATGCTTGAACAACATATTTTGAACGTGAAATATTAATAAACGAAAAGAGACATGACATAAATTACACCATTTGGTCGGAATTCATGTCTCCTATTGCAATTTTAGGGAGAAGGAGGCAACTTACTGAAATATACAAGGTCCAAAGATGGTAGCTAGATTTTCCATAGGCATGTGGTTGGACTGACTCTGAGAGGCCACTTTCGACAGGAAGTGGAAGAGGTAAGAGAGAATATTGAGGCTGAAATCAGGCAGGAGGCAAAGGTTTTCTCTCAGTCTTTGGTTCAGCTCTTGTGTACACCCTAAACATATGCAGAAACATTGAAAATTGATTAGTTTCTCTGGTAACGATGAGCACAAAGCTTTAATTTAACTAAGTTTTATCTAAGTGGAATATTCGCAAAATGCACCCAAAAATAATAATAACACAAAAACTAAACTTTTTATCAAAAAAATATATTTTTAACAAAATTGGCACATTTTTTAAACATTATTTAATGATAATAAATTGTTTTCCCCTAGCAACTCCCATAGCAATATTTGACCATTTGACCAGCTTAGAACGCACAGAGGAAGAGACCTCACACCATTCCTCCTTCCAAAATCACTCCAGGTAATTCACAAAGCTGAATCCTTTTTTTTTTTTTTTAAACCAAAGCACACGGATCCAGTAGATGTAGGCATGTTTAGACAAATATCACCTTTCTTCTGGCCATTTCCTCATATTTAAACATCAGAAAACACATCTGAATACTTGAATCACGAGGCTTTTTGATCCAAAGAATAGCTATTTAGGATAGAAAGTCATATTTACAGCTGAGTGCAACAGGACGTCATTGACGACTTCCTGCTCAACTCAAATCCCTGAAATATATTTACATCTGAAGCATAAGAAACACATATATAGTGAAAATGTAATAAGGTGTATACCATAAAAGTCATTTTCTAAAGCACCTTTTAGGATGAGGACCAGCTGTTTGCGATGCGGTTCAGGAACTAAAGGAGTGGGTAATTCCCGCAGGAAGAGCTTGAGTAGAGAAGCTACAGTGGTGATGTCCCCCAATTGGTCCAGGTCCACTCTCTCTCCTTGGTCCAACTGTTTCCTCAGCTGCTTCACACGTGCCGTGGAGCCACACAAACGAAACAGACCCCTCTGGTGCAGTCCTAAAATAGGGAGAAAATATTCGGTCACAACACACACGGTTGATGCTTGAGTTAAATGTAATAAAAAAAGGGGAGGGGTGAATAAAGCAATTTAGTTAAAAGACTCAGAGGGGTTTTACGTACCATACTTTTCCAAGAACTCTACCATGTCTCTTAAGACAAGAGGTATCCCGTTGACCAACTGCCCATTCTCATTTAGTTTTTCCAAAGCAACACCAAATACACACGCTGGCCGTTCTGCAGGAGCTGGAACATGAGCAGGAACTGTGAGTTCTGGGCCGACTTTAGAGTTGGGTCTTATTATTTTCACTGAAGATATGTTGTTCTGCAGCGAGAAGAGAAATGAACAGAGGGAGATCTCATTCATTACATGAACGTTAACAAACACCAGAAGTAGCTTGAAAACATAGTTTTGCTTAAATACGTTACCATTTCACATACACCTTGATTTCAGTATAAATATCTGAATATACTTACAAGGATTCATTTGAATGTAAAAACTTTTCCGGACCCAAATTAGCTTCCGCATGCATTTTGTTTTCAACAATTTATAGTTGGTAAGACAACCAAAGTTCACAAACATTCAATTTACTGTGGATTTCTTTCAAGTAGATCAGGATGGATGGACGGAAACCGTGTAGGCTATAACACCTTGGACCACTAGCGGAACAAGTCAGCGGGGGAGGGGTAGTGCCGCATTCGTCTTGATTTCCATTGGGGAAGGTAACTTTAACATTAAATACACCTTTCTCAACAGGCAAGAGCGCACTTTCTCCATCTATAATCAAATATTTAAGCGACCTGCCTTGGACCAGAGACAGAAGTTAAAATGTTGTAATTATCTTTTCTCCTTCCCTACCATACATATGTAGAGTATTGTAATATTTTTCAAAGGTTTGTTGTTTCTTTATCATTAAGAATTAATTTAGGTAAAGTGCCGTTTTACATTTTTTTTTAACTTATTGAATAAAAGTGAAGACTGACAAAGTAATTTGATAATACTTAAAAGTAACGTCGGTCTCCAGAACTACAAGATATTTGAAACAAGTCCAAACCTAGAGTGCCTGGCAACATGACATAGACGTTGCATGATAAAAAAAAAAAAAGAAAGAAAACGCATTCAGGGAACCACTGAAAAAAAAAATAGGAAAACTGTACAAAATGAAGTCGGACATGCTGCATAATGACGCAGGAAAGCCTTCAGTATAACACACTGACTATGTGAACTTACACAGGAGGATAATGAAGCGCTTGCGCCCATTTTTCAGCTCAGCGGAAAGGAACAGCTCCCCGCCTTGGAGTTGTAGACGGATTTTCATCTTGTCCAAATGAATGCTCCGCTTACAGAAACTTTCGAAGAGTCGCGACTAATCGTTGCCATGGTCTTTCACATCACGGCGGCTGAATAATTGCAAATGTATGTATAAAAAGTTATTTTAAGGAAGCCTTTTCGGCTCAGTATCCTCCTGCTAACTTCACTGGCAAATTGTTTACGTTACTAGTCACGTGATACACGGTTGCCATGGGACTTGCTAAGGGCAGCAGTTGAGCGGCTCAGGATGCTCAGGTGAAACTCTGCGGAAATGGTTTCCATCATGCTTACAGTGTTTGACCAGTATGGTCAACAGCACATTTGATCTAAAATGAGAAATAACAGATAAACCTGGCGTTAAATTGTTCCGGCGAAATATTTTCATAATATTCCCACCAATGTCTTACCTCAGACTTCTCGATTTAGCAATTTACAAAACATTCAGAGACAATCTAAGTGCAAAACATTGTTCGCAACTTTATTATTAAATAAAATTATAACACTGAAAGGCTTCACTGTTTGTTTCCTTTTGTGGCAGCTGGATACATGTCACGTCAAATCCAGACAAAATGTTCTTTTTCTTTTAGGAAAATTATTAATGCTAATTTTTAGCAGCCATTTTAGCCCCCTGTACCTCAATACTCTTAAATAAATGACAGTGCAAGAAATCAGGTTTGTAATCAGCATGGTAGTAAAAAAATATAAGCAAATAAAAAACATACAACCCTGAACACACTATTCCCTTAAAACATGGTGAAGATGGCAGTAATGTGGTGTTGGAGGCTTTTCTTCAGCAGGAATAAGTAAGTTGGTCAGGGATAACAGTATGTTATACAAAGCTACATACAGGACAATCCTGGAGGAAAACCTTTTACGGGTTGGAAACAACTTCTGGAGGTTCACTTTTCAGCAGGACAGCAACCTTAAGCATACAACCAAAGTTACAATGGAAAAGCTCATTGATTGAAAATGTGTGGCAAACTTGAAAAGTGCTTTTTAGTGAGGCTTTCCATCAACATATGGGGAGTCTTGCCACACAACACTGTGTTAAAATTTGTATGAGTCAGAGTAAAAGGTGCTTTTTGGGTTGCAGGGTTTCTGAACTTCTGACCCTAGAATTTAAAATATTAAGACTTCATCACAAATCAATACACAGTGCTACTAATCAAAATGTCTTTATTGGCACATTTTAAATAAACAAAAAACTCAAAGGGAAAACATAAATACTACGTTATTAAAATAAAATAAAAAATGAGAGGCTACCATATACAGCTGAATGGCTACAGTATCTTGACATCACCCTCTATGAACAAAATAATGCTAAACACAAATGTCCCAGATTCACTCTCAGACCTGAAGCTGAAGCTACCAGAAACATCTCTAGTGGTTTTCTTTACAGCATTCACGGAGTTCTAACACTTTAAATCACAATAACAACCTTGATCACAATTTTTAACCAATCTAAGGCCAGTTTCGTGCATATAAAAGTCACAAGCATATAGGGTTTCACAAACTACGGCTAACACAAAGATATAGCGGTGCACAGATGCACACAAAATAAACATTTAAACACATAGAATGTGGTGAAAAGGACCAGGTAGGTTTAAACTGAATGTGCGGTCTCATGATAAGGACATGCAGCATGTTGCAAAATGTACATACAGCAAGATCCTCCTGCTGTTTATACATGTTCTAGAATCATCTGTCTGATCCAGAAACAAGAGATACATGAAGTGTAAGTTATTGTAAAACATTAAAAACAAGTTACATGCACTTAAATATCAAAATCTCAGCAAAAAAGGCCTATGAATTTGTTTTACAGGCGTTACGTGATGACAGGGACTGGCTATAATGGATACTTTGGTAGCATTCAGAATAGAAGGCTTGTTTACTGAGACCAAAATACAGAATCAAGTTTTACTTTGACAGGTATAAAAAAAATGTTTGAACCAACATAGAATAAATGATCATCTATGTGCATTTTGACATGAAATGTTAGTGTATTTTTACACTTAGTGGTTTTCAGGATCTTTTTCTTGGTCTCATAGGTGGAATGATGTCATGTTTTCAAAGCTGTAGAAAAAAACCCAATAGTCTTCACATAAAAAAGAGACATTTTGGATTTTTACCAACATTGTTCTGTTAACCTCGTAAAATGAGGTAATAATAAGAAAAATATCCATAGCAGGCTTTAGAGTTGATACTTTAAAAATATCAGTTGTAAATGGCTTGAAATTGATAACCTGGTATTTTGAAATCTGACAACAGAAATAAAGAAGAACCCCAGCATGTTAAGAGAAAAAAAATCCTCCATGGTTTTTTTTTTGGGGGGGTGGGGGCATAGTTCGGAAACAGTCAGTCAGTAGCAGGTGCCATGATCTTTGTGAAAGGTGCTTAAATTCACGCTACTGAGGCAACTTTGTCACAGGTGCTGGTGTATTGGACTTCAGGTTTGTCGTTCTCAGAGGGCCTCCTATTCCAGCAGGGAAGGCTGAGTAGAAAGAGAATGAACGCCCCCAACAGAACACAGCTACCACTGAAGTAGAACGCCAAGTCGTACGACTGTGTCCAGTCGAAAAACCACCCTGAAGAGTGAAATGAAAAACACCATGGTTAGAATGGTCAACAAAGCTTCAGACAAGCATTGTCTTGTGTAGGGTGTGTAAAATCATGGATAAGAACAAGCATCTTACCTACAACAGGAGGTCCAAGCATGATCCCAAATCCCCCAAAGAACATAAGGATGCCATGGGCTTGTGTCAGTCTGTCTAAGCCAACAATCTTAGTGGTGATGTAAGAAGTAAGCGACCAGTTTCCAGAGAAGAAACCAAGGATGGCTGTCAAGATTTGCAGTCCAACGTAACTTTTGGTGATGGGGATAAATAGTATTACCAAACCTGCTGCCAACATTGTGAAGGCATAGAGATAGACACCGTTGATCCATTTGCTGTCCACCAGGATGCCTAGTGCTAGTTTGCCTATGCAAGTGGCAATAGCACCTATCGAAACAAGAGGAATGACACTAACTTCTTCAATGAGTCCTCCACTCTGGGCCACGTCCTCAATAAAGAGGACTGGTGGAAATGCACCCAAGCTGAACAGGAAGATGGAAATGCAGAAGGCCAACATTTCCTGGTCTTGTAAGATCTCGTACAACGTCTGCATGTACTTGGAGTAAGCGTTTTGCTTTTTCTTGATTGCTTTTACAATGGCTAGCCAAACCAGGTGACCCTCTTTCTTTTCTGTTTGAATGGCCAAGTCCTTAGTATCAATGGTGATGAGCAACTCCTTCACCGTGAGAGGTTTCCCTGGAGCGGTTGTTGCAGAACCCACTGCGATCTTGAGGTCGTCAAATGGGGGCTTGACGAAGAGCTGCTCTTCTGTGCCTTTTGCACAAAGGGCGGCCTTTTGCTTGAGGTAGTACCCTGGCATATTCAAAGGCCTCATGAAACCAGAACATGCCATGAGATTCAGTGCCATGGCTCCAATGATGAGCAGGCAACCGTCTAGGCCATAGAGGACAATCAGCTCGTTTTGAGCAGTGGCATAGATGAATGCGCCTACACTTGTGCCTGCACGAGAGGAAAGGAGAAAGATTTAATATTAGCATAAAATAAGATCGAAAATTATAATGTTGTAGTGTGTAAGAAAATAAGGTGCTCAGTCTTCTACATAGTTCTGTCTTACAAACCTAAGGAGTCACTTCCTAACTTCCTAACCTATTACCAAGGAAGTTGTCATTCTACGCCAGGCTAAACGTAGTTAACAGGTCAGTCCACCTGTTTTATTAATGGGTCTATCTGGCTTATCTACTACATATGTTTACCTGAGCTTTGTAAGGCTCCCGGCAGCTCACACACTAAAGAAGCGAGCATGGAGAACAGGAAGGCACCCAGAGATCTCAGGGGAGAGGTAGGCAGAAGTACCTGTGGTGACAATGCCAAGGGCAAGGCCGCGTCTCTTGTCAAAATACTGACAGGTGATTGTCAAGGTGGCTGCATAGACAAGTCCACAACCCAGGCCTGGGAAATGAGAAAATATATAATGCATTAGCCTGGAGCCTTTTCTGCACCTACAATTGTGTTTTGACTGTTCCATGTTGTAGAAACACATGTTTACTTTCAAAGGGCGGTGTGCGTCACAAGATTCATGCAACATACTTAGGAAAACATGCAACATGATGACAAGTAAACAAGCTACATGTGCTTGCTCAGCGACTGTCAGTTATCTGAGGACATCTCTAAAAATAAATTGCTCTTTAACTAAGAAAAACCTTCCTGGTCAGTGCACCCTGCATGAAAAGTAGCATGGGTGGTGAAAGGGTTTGCCAGAATTAAGTACGCATGGAAAGCCAATTAATATGCACCAACAGGTGGTAGCTGAGTCCATGGATAACCACCAGTCAGGGAACAAAGGCAGTAAAAGCCCAAATGGGAATTTTGACTGAGTCATTAGTTCTTATTTTTCTGTCAACAGTGGTCAGTAATGGTCAAACAAATGGAGCCATGGTTAGCTGTACATCCTGTCGTCCTTTCTGGTCTATTGGTATTCATTAACTAGTAATTAAGGCTAAAGTCAGTCTCTGATGTTACATAACAGTTTGACTCAACATGCACTCTTGCTTTTTCCCAGCGATTATACAATGCGTTATGAGATTGTTTAAGGTTGGAAGGACACGAGGGTAAATTTGCACCCAGGAACAGAGCAACATAAACCACATATTCTATTATTATGAGATAAGATCCAAATGGATAGTGCCCTCTAGACCCAGTAGCTCTCTAATCATGAGATTTAATCTGTGTTTGATTGTACTCAGCAAGTAAGTTTTGCTTCAAAAGGATATTACTCTAATGGAAGATGAGGAATATTTAACAAATCCATCAGAAAAAGAGCAGAAATTTTAGCAAATGACAAAGAAACAAAAATGACCAGGCCTGCATTGTAAATTGACTGCAAAAGTAACTCCAAACTAATTTTAATTTGGGTTTGTCCACTTTAGTTTGCAAGTTGACAAACCAATAGCATTTCCCCCCACATTTTCTTCCCCTCATTATTTACTTTTAGTAGTACTTCAAAAAGTGCAGAGCAAATGGATATGAATGATGTACTTTCTGATTTAATATTTATGTCCAAACATCTCTACCTGGAAAAGAGCAAACTCTGTAGTAATTCAAGTGAAGAGTGATTAAAAAAACAAAACAATTACAGGTAAAATAAGTGAATCCTTACCAACAACAATTCCATAAGAAAATATGAGGAACTGGACGTTTGGAGCAAAGGCACTGAGCATCAGGCCGCCTGCCACCATTACACCACTGAAGAGGGTAACAGGACGTGCTCCGAAGTTGTCTACGCAGGCGCTGCAGATGGGACCTGAGGGGAAGACAGGGGAAGGAAGGCGAAGGGAGGGAAAAATAGAGTCAGAGGAAAATGGCAGTGTGATCAGCGCTAAAAATATCAACCTAAGAAAGAGCAGAGAAGATATAAACTGCTGTGTCATGTCCTTCATAGCAGAGCTTTCTGAGAAGAGCAATGCACTGCTGCCTCTAGCCACACACCTCAGATGTGTCGTTAAACTACGACAAAGGGCTTGAATCAATTTTGTGGTTTTGACTTTCCTTTAGGGTGAAAATGAAAGGAATTCCTACCTTTCAGGCAACACCTCTACAGTGAGTGCCTCTGCATGGAACCTAACAAACATCCTTTTTTCACTAATGGAAATACATCCATGTCCTGAAGCCGGTGAACTCAAACAAGACGTTCTTACTCTCATTCCTCTGAGATCCCTTATAGTGATTTCTTTCCCTGCTGTCGTCTTGTAGGAACTGCCACACGTTAGCTGCTGACAGTCAGGACACGTGTCTGTGTCCTGCCTAGGCCTGAAGCCAGGCAGGACACAGACACGGACGGACAGCCTCAAAAGAGAGGCTGTCCGTCTCTCTTTTGAGACGGACAGCCAAGAGCCAGGCTGAGAGGCGAGCTGTACCCAATTCACAAGTCTATCACTGCTCTTGTTTGTCAGCGTTCCTGGAGAGTAGATAAACGTCTACAGTGTTGACGAACTTTTCAGCAAGCTTTCTTTTTGTTTTTATTTTTCTATTTTTTTTTTAGATTTTCAAGAACAGGAACAAATCCACATGTTTCTCCCTTATCTGTGTCTTCCTCTGCGTCTCTCTGCGTCTCCTCTTTCAGTGTCTCAGCAGTTGGCTCCAGGGCTAAACGATCCTCCTACGCTCACAGCAAGGATGACATGCACTCGCTTTGCTCTCTGGGAAAATCAATAATTGCAACTCTGCTCAGGAGACAGAAAGTGCTCATAGTCATGATGCAACTTTGTCCATCTGTTGATTAATCGCCGTTATTAAAACTGTGCTGTGTTTCTGCTCCATAATGTAATGGCTCCTTACTCATCATTCAGACTTTGAACAAACACTGTGTTCCCTCTATTATCAGTGGAACTGTGTGAGTGATTATGACTGGGAAGGAAAAGGTTGAACGACAAGTGTAAGGGTGAAAGGGCTCTTCAGGAGTTACACTTTTTTAAACACTAAACACATTTAGTATTATTATCCAAAACACAACATTCATGCAAAGCATTGATCATACTGATAGCAAGCAGCTGTTTAAAATCTAAAAGGCATAAGTTGAATTTGCTGACTTTGGGAGAATTTAATCAATCAATTAATTAAGAAATTATGAATATCACAGTAACTGGAAAAAGTATACATAGGTTTATTGCATGACTGCAATGTTTGCTGCTACTCACTGGCTATTAATCCCACTCCTGCCACCAGAGAGCCCACCCAGGCCGTCATGCCCTTGCCCTCCTGGTAGGTGTGCAGCCACTCGGGGTACAGGACCCCCACAGACTGGGGTGATCCATAGGCCAGGAACTGGGCCATGAAGGACGCAGCGACGATCGCCCAGCCCCAGCCTCCATCCAGGACTTTGGTGGACGAAGTCATGGTGCGGATGTTACTGGGGGCTGATGGGATCTGTTACAGCTTTTACTAAGGAGAAGTTCCTGGAAAAAAAATAAGAAAAAAATAAAATATATACATATATGTTGTTAATTTTGTCTATATGATTGTAAAATGCAGCACATTTTTTAAAGCATGACCTGCAACATCTCCCTGACTGAGTACTTACTCCTACCCTCTATGTAAGGAGGGCTGCTGCAACACCTGGCCTGGGCAGTTGGTCTGCAGCCTCCCCACATCCAGCGGCCCTATTTGTTGCTTTCTGACTAACCACACCTTACAGGAGGAGGAGAATGTCTGGTCTCCTCTCTCTGCCTCTGTGATCTGACTTTTCCATGATTCCTCTCTGATGGGGGATCATTGATCAGTTACAGTACTTTCTATAAATTATTTGGAGCCCATTGAATCGTTGCACTTCACTGCAGCATAACGAATCCCTCCCCCATATTACGTGTTGTTTTTTTTTTACGTTCAAACTATAAAAGTAAAAGTTGATACAATATGTTCATTGGGTTATAGATTCATCCGCTCGCAATGCAATGAAAATAAAAAAATGTTGGTTTGGGTTTGTTTAAAGAATGTAAAAAAAAATATCCACTGAAATCTAATAAAAATCAAGATGCCATAATAACTAGCACTAGCATTCTTTTTTGTCTTCTTTTTTTTGGCTAAATAACATTAAGGAGGGAAACAAAGCGGGTATAACATTATTGTAAACAAACGTCGCACTCACCTCAGCATCTACAGCAGCAGACAGAGCCTGCGGAGCTGCGCGCTCCACCGGAACTTTTCATGTACAAAAAAAAAACCTCTCTTTACAAAAAGAAATTCGGAATGCTTTGCCTTATGATGAGCTCTATGAGATATGCGTGTAAAATGGGGAAACGCTCAACATCAACAGCGCTCATTGTGTGCTGGCTTTCACTCTCTCTCTTTTTTACTGCTTTGTAGCTGGTGGCAAACCGGTTCAAAGCTGTTCTTGCTGGTCCAGCAGCAGCTCGAGCGCAGCCACGAGAGATGAGGAAGCGGCTCTTCCTCCATGCGCGTCTTAAAGTGCCGCGCGCAGCACACCGGTTCCGTCTCGCGCCGCAAAGATGTGCCGACTGCTTAAGTTTGTGGCTCTATTTTTAAAAAACCCTTTTCTGTGTTTGTTTTCTTAAGTTTAAATCAATTACACACATTTAAACATAAAATAAAAGCCCTAAGACAAGCGCGTTCACGCACAAAGAACACAGGCAAATCCACACTTATTGTTTTGATTACCTGCAAAGTTCATTCAGCCGCAGGAGACAGTCTTTCTTTCTTTTCTTTTTTTCCCTTTTAAGAATTCACCTTTTCAAATGAATAAGAAAAGTTAGCGATGACAACCTGCGTGCCTATGCGTGAAGCTTAAAAGTTGAGGAGGGTTTGTGAGTGGACTCCTTCCCTCCAGCCACATTTTTAATGCTGCCACGAGTCCAGTCCGAACCGGTTGAAGGACGGTAATAACCGCAGCGCCAGCGGAGTTCACTTCCTGGAGGTCCCCGCGCTGAGCCGCCTTCAAAACGCCCGAATCTGCTTATCTTTCATCAGTAATATAATAGAAAGTAAAAGGCTGCAGAGAAAACTGTGGAAGAATAAGTGCGATTTAAGATTAGGCTGCAACACGTGAGTCCACCATAAATAGCCTGATCAAGTGAGAAGCGACCCTATGAATATAGTGTCAGGTGGCAGATGACAAACTGATTATGAGAAAGATAAATGTTAGTTACTTAGACAGATAAACAAAGGCCTTACTGTGACTTACAAAACTCCATAACAAATGTTATTTTTTCTTCTTTTTTTTTACCCAAGTAGCCTATTTTGTAAGATCAGCTTACCAAAAATAATAAGTAAAACAGCATTGAAAATTAGGGCTTGAATTTGCATTTAACCCCATGAGGTTATATGTTATAGAACCTCAGTTTGATCCAATTACAGCTGAAACACATTTCAGGTTTGACTCTATAAGCTAAATTGCCTCATTATTCTTGGCAAAATACCCGGATTAGATGGAAATCGCCTATAAATATTAATTTTCAACTTGCCACAGAGTTTCAACCGGATTTACATTTGGACTTTGATTGAGCCACTCCAAGACAGTACATTTGTCAATCCAAACCATTCAATTGAATCTCTTGCTTTGTTTTTAGTGTTATTGTCCCCCAGGGAAATTAAAGTAAGACCCAATCCCAAGGCTTCTGCAGTCCTTATCTGGGTTTTCTTAATTGATTTCCCCTCTGAGCTTGAATCACCTTCCCATCAGCTCTTACCAAACTTCCCTGTCACTGCTGGAAAAGATAAAAGAAAAAAAAACATTCCCACAGCATTACGCTGGAATCATCTGTTCAGGGCGAATGTCAATAAAACACATTCAATGGGGTGTAAATACATTTTGCAGAACATTGTGTCTTCTTGTTTCCTTCTCGCTATTAAGGTGTGAGGTCAGGGGGAACTGCTCTTTGTCACTCTATGTGAGTACCATAAATTTATATCACCTAAAGCGATTGTTCTCAAAAAAAAAAAAACTATCGTCAGACACAGTGTACAGCATTGTCAGCCGAACACGCTGAAGAATAGGTGTGAGGTCACGCTGAAGCAGAACCCGCTGAAGAGAAGGCATGTAAATAAAAGCGATGAGAATCAACGGCCAGTCGAAACGAGGACATGGGAGAGAAAAGGCCATAAATCGGAGGAAATTTTGGAGTAATGAATGGAGAGAGAAGTGCAAGTGGGTTTCAAGACAAAGACTTTCCTGGATCTTTGATGCGTTTTCCCATAACTGAGGTCAACTGACAAGAAGGTTGTTAGTGGAAAGGTTTTAGCGTCCATAATCCCAATTTAATTGTACTTTATACAGGCATTTCACTGACAAGTGCCTCCAGACCAGTTTCAACTAGACATGGTGCACCTCGGGGACATGGTGGAACAAATTCAGGGGAGATTTTAGAGTGGATTATTAACCGATTCTGGAATTAATGTCGGCTGTAAACTTCAATGGGTCATTAATCCTGACAGCTTATTGACCCGTGAGTTTTAGGTTTTTAGGCAGAAAGCCACATTTTGGTTACTTAATCCATTTTCCAAAGTGCCTAGGAATATTAATTTTTTTTATTCAGTAGCATTGAAAACTACTGAAGTTCAGTTAGATTACATGGGGAAAAGAGGCAAACTGTGAAACCTAAGTTGAAATCTATAAATTACTTAAAGTCATTGTTTTTGTCATTAATAAATTCCAGTTTGCAAAGGTCAGTGTTTCTCCACATTTACCATTTTATTGTTTTGAAAGTTTTTTTCAATTTGCATTTCAAGTATTCAATTTTTTTTCAAAGTATTCACAGCACTACTTCTGGACAAGTCATTCAGTCTTTTAAGAAATAAATGGTAATTTCACAAGCCAGTGAAAAGATTAGTAATTGTGAAGCATCATCTGCCAAAGATGCCAACGTATTACTTTGAATTTGTTTTGACTCTGTGTACTGCAAAAACTAATTTTAAATAGGAAGAGATCTCCAGTCAAGGTTGGACAAAAGTAAATCAGACTTTAAATTGAATCAGTAGTATAGTAGTATTTGGATATTTAGAAAAAAAAGAAAGCAAAGATAAAGGGAAGAAAGGTACAATCAAAAGAATCAACTGTAGAGCCAAGAAATGTTTCCACAAACATTAAAAAAAAAATAAATAAGTTCAGTTTTTAATGTCCCTCAGATGTCCTCTTACAGTAAAACCCTCACTAGTAAACATAAACCTGGATCATTTTTGTTCTAATCCGGGGAGGCTCTACATTCCCATCATTTATTACGTAAGCCGACGTTGATATTTTGAGTACTTCTTTTTGCCTAGGACTTTCGTGAGACCTGAGAAGCAGCAGCCTGCTGTGCTTTCTTGCGAGAGGTCAGAAGAAAGCAGGCCCCCCCGCCAGCTGGATAGATCTCTCCAGTCCGGCAGCCCGGTTTCAGAGAGCCGCAGGGGTGAAAAGGTGACTTCAGCACCCAACATGACCACCTGTGCCTCCAGCCTGGATTCCTGCTTGGATTAGTTCAGGTTACTGAGATAACGTGGCAACATAATAAGAAAACTCAGGACACAGAATACATTTTAACTTGCTTCACAACTCTCAGCAAGTCTTTATAGAGGAAAACATACTTGTATCACGTCTAGAGTGCAGAGTATATTTTGCTTCTGGTGAGCTTCAACCAACAGTGTGTGTGTGTGTAAATGAGCTACATTTACCTGGACTAACCTAATGGAAGCCTAATGTGTCTCATTCTTGTACTTTTTTCCCCTCTCACATGCTGTTATTACACCCACATTACAAAGGTTTACGGTGTTTAATGATCCTGGGATGATTGATTTATAGAAACCACTCCTCCAGCGTCCAGCCAGTCAGAGCCGGTTTAAACCTTGCCGACTACATGAAAATTAGATGCTAGCACAGGGGAAATGTCTTGACCGAGCTGTACTGCGGCCGGGAACGTCACACGATGTGGTTACATAACGATAGATATCAAAGAGTAACCGATTCCATATGTGTTTTTGTTTAGCCGTGCGGAAAGGAATGCCAGCCTGCTGGTTCTTTCAGGCACCAGTTTGGTCCCCAAGGTAATTAGATTTGAATAAATCTGCTAAATTTGGGTCGCCCGACATGTGATCATGAGTGCTTTAATGTGCCACGTGATTTCTTACCGGTTCAGCTTACCGATTACCATTTTAAATTTCAAAAAGTTCAATCACAGGTTATGTTTTTCACCTTTTTTCATTACATTGATTTTTTTTCTCCCTCCAAATTCAATTCAATAAGTAAAAGTCATGTTGAACTCCACTGGAATGAAGATGAACATTATTGCTAATTTTACTGATTATGTAGCTAGTGAAACCCCCACCCAAACTGTTTTCAAGCAAATGGTATAAAAGACCAATAAAACCTTTATTTTAAGACTGTTATGGCCCACACCATTGCGAGGATTACCCACTTTACAATTACCCAGCAGTCACTGACCTCCTCTACAAGGAAGTTAAACCATATAAGGACACTGCCATTAAAAAAAAGCTGTTTTTATGTTATCAAAGCCTATTTGCTGTGTAGAAGGAAGAAGGGAAGGCACAGATACACAATCCACAGAGAAAAATGCAATTTTAAAAGGGTTGTGAAGCAAAGTCCTTTCAAAAATTTGAGGAAAGATTGACCAGATGCAGGCCACAGCTGGAGTCTGTGCTTTAAGAGCCACCAGACACAGATGCACCCAGAACACATTGAGTTAATCAACCTCTCAACCAGAGAAAATGCAAGAAGCATTTTATCTAAGGTAAGGAGAACTGGACTGAAGCCCCTTGGTCCAAAGTCCTATTTGTAAATTAAATTAAGCCGTTCAAGGTCTCAGAGTGGAAAGCCACAGAATTCAAATGGAAAGTTCCTGAAATGAGTTTGGGTCTCGTCCCCTGCTGCTTCCGGTCCATTATTACCACGTTCTACCTCAGTAGTCTGGTCTACCTGGTAAATGTAAGAATATGTCATGCTTCCTTCACCGACAAACTTTACAAAGATGCTTTCACTTTTTTTTGTAGGTCAAAATTTTGTTCCAAGCCATCTTTTTTTTATTGCCGTTTTACAAAGTATTTTATTCAGATCTTTTTGAGCAAGACATTTAAGCAGATGTGTTGTCAAACATATATGGATCTTTGGGCCATTTATGATTTTTATGAATGAGCATTAATGACAAGCAAATTAAAGTAACCCTCAAGATATTTACCAATGTCAGTTGTATTTATTATTTTTTCCTAGCCCTTCATTTTCGGACATCGTCAAAAGAAATTTTAACATAGCAGCAGCGAGGGCAGGGGGGGAAAGTTGACAAAGTTCAAGAAAGAAACCTGAGTGAAGATAGGTCCAAATTTATAATGAAACCAAACGTAATTTAAAGCTGTTGAAAATCTGGATGCATCAGAGATGTTGAGCCTTTAAAACCTTGCAGGAATCCTGCCAGACCAATGAGACCTCAGTGAACAAAATTAGAAATTTACACACAACTTGCAAAGTAAAAGCTGTTTTAATGTTACCGAACCATAACGGCACTAGGCTCTAAAACGGACTCACCTGTCGTACAGCGCTGGACATTTACCAAGAATCCCCTCATCAGAAGCATTATCTTTGTACAGCATCACATTGGGCTTTTAGATGGTGCAGATTTATTTAAGGCACAAACATTCTCCATCAATTACTGTTAGAATGTAAGATATGATAACGTCCACAAAAAAACATTACAGGCAGGCTAAATACACAGTGATCTGATAAATATGTGCATTAAAAAGAAAAAAAAAAAAAAGGATTTTTGCCTAGGAAAACCCATAACAGACGGCTGTAAGCAGGTTGCTTTTTAAACCCTCACAGGATTACAAACGAGAAGCTATTGCCCATAAAACTGACAAAGCAGGTGTCGTCATGTCAAGAGCTTTAATCATACATAGAAATTTAGTCAACAGTACCATTCAGTCAGAATGCTTTAGCAGTATGTATATTTAGTGTAAAGAGATTTATGCTTTTTTTTTTTTTTCTGATGAGAAATATCCATTAGGATTATAGAAGCTTTCAGAAATACACCAGATAGAGATCAGAGAGAAGACTGAGTACATGACTAAGCTGCAACACCTTGGACTATATTTGGTGACATTTATCTCTGGTTTATGTACCAGTGTCCATCTTCACGGATGCTTTTTTTTTTTCTTTTTAAACTTTTATTTTAAACTCAAGGCTTTTGGGAACTAAAATAACTGCGTTGCAGGCTCTCTTTTGATCCAATGCCCTGTTAACGGAGAACATTCTTCCACAACACTTTGAGGACCTAATCAAAGCCACAATTAACTTAGAGTCATGATGACACGGCTTAGAAGACAACAGGGAGAACTGGAGTGCAGGAAATTACTGCCATGCCGTATTAGAGGCATAAAAAAAATAACCATCTCTCAATACGTCCAGTTCTCTAGCTGTACATCCATTGATCCAAACATCCAACCTATAATAAAACATCACCATGAAACACACTAACTGTGCCGTTTGTGCTATCTTAGAAGCGCCACAAAAACTCCAACCAGCTAGAGTCCCAAACAAAGAACATAACAGGTACAAGACAGAAGGTGGAACAATTATCCTACAAATCCCAGAAGCTCTTATTCCGAAATCCATCCATTCCTTTTGAGAGTAGCTAAGTAACGCCACATGTGGGTTTGGCAGGCCGCTGCCGTCACCGAGGCTGAGTTTGCCTTCTCGTTTCCTTTTCCCTCCGAAACATCTGAAGCTGCATCTTGTGGACTTTTGTTAAGAGTAAGAAACTTCACTTCCAGAGCTGGTAATGATGGAAGTTGCAGCGGTAGCATCGTGGCATTCAATGCGCAGTCATGCGCAGAGACAAAGAGACTTTGTGTGTGTGTGCACGCGCGCGTGTGTGTGTGTGTGGCGTTAAGGCTGGGAGGGAGGCTGTTGTGGTGGTGCCGTCGCTGCATGCTGTGACATGGCTGCTGGGGAGGACATGGACTGGACCATGGGCTGGGCTGGTGGGGGGAGCGGTGGCTGAGCCTGCTGGGCCCCTGAGTGCGTGTTGGGAGAGGGCGGAGGCGTTGGACGTTTGAATTTGTCGGGACTGGTGCTTCTTCTTGGGGAGGGCCTCTGAGAAAGAAAGAAAATAAATAAGTTATGTTTGAACAAACAGATGAGACAACCAAAGACAAAATATTACTGAAAGCTAATAATATATTGTGGCCAACATAGATATGAGTTGGTAAATGGAGTCAATGTGTAAAAAGGTTTTAAAAAGTTACACTTCAAAATCCTTTCAAAGCAGCTAAAAAAAAGTGGAAATGTGACCAGAGTTGTTGCTCATATTGCTCATCATGGGACTCCCAGTCATCATTGTATGAACATTTAAGCTGCAGCCAACACTTTTCAACACTGTTCAGGGTTTCCCCCAGAAAACTTGCTAAGCCCGGTGGTCGGGGCGTCGAGTCGGTCCACCGTGTTTGTGTATTAAAAGATGTTAAGTAGACAGGAAATTAAGTCAGTGGCTCCATCAGGGCTTCAGAGGCCCCATAAACACAAATATTTTAAAATAGATACATTTATGTATCTGTGGTCTGGTACATTTTATTCAATTGTTTAGGCATACATAGGCCTGTCACGATAACAGATTTTGGTGGTCCATCAATTGTCTAAAGATTTATTGTCAATAAACGATAATATCGACTAAAGAAAATTTGTTGACGGGGGGTGGGGTGAGGTTAGCGCTGCTCGATGTCCACAGACGCTCCGGCCAACCGGGACCACCGACAGAAACTTTACAGGGTAGACGGACACAGCTGTGTGATTGGTCCGCAAACTGTCGGGTTTAAATGCATAAACTATAAACCTACCTATTATAAACCTATCCTTTGGGAATAAATCTGCTCTGCT
>CAEGAF010120105.1:0-13243 GCA_903067075.1 Micropoecilia bifurca
TTTTACTTAAGTACATTTTTGACTGTGTATTTGTACTTTTACTTAAGTACATTTTTTGAGTACTTTCTCCACCACTGTGTATGAATAACTTAGCACCAAAGTTATTTTGAAAATGTTGCCCTTAGGCAAGAACTCCTTGCTAACATCATGCCATGCTCAAATTCCTTGCACGTAGAGATCAGTTTGTGCTGCAATACCAGCGGAATGAGAATCCAGCAAATGAATCACAAAAGCGGATTCCTGAGACTCAGGGAAGTTCTGAGGTCCTAGATTACAGCTTAAACTCCAAATCTACCTGTGACATTGCCCAACAGAAGCTTCGGCACATTCTTTAGCGATGTCGAAGGGTTAGAATGAGTTGAAGAAAAAAAAAAGATATGCAACACGTCTTGGCCAAGACCTTCAATCTGCACTGTAATCAGTAAAAGATACACAGATTTCAAAAATTGTGTACATGATTCCTTCCAGCTCCACTTGCTAAGATCTGCTCATGGAAACGTCAGTAATTAAATGTTGTGCAAAAGTAGTACGGACATGAACAGACACCGCCCTTCACATGGTTCCTCTCATGATAAAACTGCTGGCAGCGGCACAAAACCCCCCAATATTTCTGGGAATTTTTTTTTTACTTGTCTCACTTTACACACGCAGTTGAAACGCAACATTCACATACACAGAGCGAAAAGACATAAAACTGTATTTCTCACTGTCTCATTAAATAACAAGATAAAGAAAAGAGAGACTTGTGTTTAGACTTCTTCAAAGTAAGACGTTTATAGGCAGATTGCCATCCCTTTAAACAATTTTGGGAAGCTCAAGTGATGATGCCACAACTTTAGAAGCCTCTGATAAACTAAAAGCCAATCTCTGCGTTAGATGGAAGCACAGCTGTGGAAGCACTTGAAGTTGCATCTCAAGCACAGCTTCCTTATGGCACGTCAGACTTGTGTGGGAAAAGTTTTGCTCTCCACATGTCTGATTCATCTTTTTAACATTTTTCAAATGCGACAAAAACACAATTTTTATCTGTTCAAACAGTTAAGCTAAAGTTTAAATGCCATGGGAACATTTAGGGGTCAAACTATGAAGCAAAGAAGTGGGTTACATGTCCCAGAGATTATTATGCTTTGGTAAAAATATGCATTTCAACACTAGAATGTGCATACATGACTCTCTAAAGATACAAGCTAAAGCTACTAAGAGAGTACTATCATCCACTATCGTTCTGTGTTGACATGGGCTGAAACGCCACTCAGAAAAGAAGAAGTAATTATTCAAAAAGCAACATAAAAAGTTAGGTTATTGTCTCCAAATGGACATATTGTCATAAGACATGATTAAACTTAAAATTAGCCAAAAAATAATTGTCATTACATATGGAGGAAAACAGTGGGAGACTGCAAATCTGGGGACACAATCAAAGTCATAAAGTATGGGGGTCACAGGATAATGTAGATATCTGCTGCTGAAGGAACTGGTGTGTTTTACAAACTGAAGAAAAGAACATTAAATCGATTAATGTCAGAAGGCATCAGCAAGGAATTTGGCAAAATGTGGTTCTTTCAGATGGACAATGACCCTAAAGACAGAGCTAAATAAGCTACAGAGTGGCTTACAGACAACAGTCAAATTTGTGGTCTGAAGTGGCAGCATATGAACTGAACTCTGTTAGACCAGTTCTGTCAGTAAGAAAGGGTCAAAATATCAAATTATTATGAGCTTGTGGAAAAACACAAAAAAACAATAGTTTACCAGTTTAGACATTGTATGAAATAAAGAAATGTATTTAAACTTAGGAATTTGAAGAAATACAAAATATCATAAAAACGATCTATTTCATAATAATTTGCCATTTAACAAATGAAAATTATCTGGGCAGTGCTAACTGATGTAAAGGTGAAGCCTGTAGCATGAAAAAATATGTTTATTTCCATACACTGTTTGTAAACATCTGGTTTTACTTGTTAGGATGGAGCATCTTTACTTCAAATATCAATCAGAAAACATCTTAGAAAGAAGAATAGTTAAAAATGTGAACTCAAAACATCTCCAGGAAGAGAAACATGTTTGATCCACAGCTCTGATACAAACAAATATTCATGTTTACTGAGATCATTAGAAGTTAAAGAAGCTTGTGTCATCCTGTCAGACGGGATTTTTGTTTTTTGTACATCTGTTTGTACTTTACATATAGGGACGTTTCCTGCACACTCATGGATGCAAATGTCCAGGAAACATTTAAATAACTTTACATAAGGATCTTCAGTGCACAGGTTTATATTTGCATAGAGTAAATAGACACACTAAGGTTTCAGCATGAAGTCAGTGTATGACAGGTGAAGAGAGCGTCAAACTAAGTCCAGTTGAATCCACACAGATCACATCTTTATAGATTAACATATTCTTAACTTAAAAAAAATGTTTATTGCACTTTTTTATTCTATTTGCTTCTTCTGTTGCATTTTTGTTTTGTAACTTCACAGCATCCCTGAATGTCCTGAAAGGTGTTTATAAATAAAAATGTATTAATTCTTTGTGATGAAATTTTTTTTTCTGTAAACTTGGAAGCCAAACATTATAAAACCTACAAAGTTATCTCAGCTGTATCAGAGGGGGAAATGTTTACTGCTTAAAGATTTTCCATTTCCTGGTTTTGTGCTAAACAAAACCAAAACGTAAGAAAGTCGGCCAAATGCTGTAGTGTTTCTAATTTGAGGACATTTCCCCTCAGCGCTGCTTCAATAAGAAATAAATCTGAAAAACTTTTATATTTGTTGTTGCAAAACAAATAATGCCTGCAGGCTTCCTTCTTATTGCCCTTCGAGATCCTGCCAGGCTGAAGCGTCTGTGTTGTAGGAAGTCATGTTCTCAGATCCTTCAGGCGACTCAGACACACAAATTTGTGAGCTTTTATTTGTTGCAGAAACACCTTAGAAGAAGGATTTCAGCAGAATGTGGGACTTCCCGTTTACGACACACTTTTCCTGCTTTGGGTGAACTCCAGAGAGTTTGTCCTCATTAATGGCTTCAGAATAAAATCACTTCTTATCATGACATTTTATTTTTTTTGTGTCAAGTGACACATTTAGGTCATTTGATTGTGTCGACTCTGATGAGATTTGCTTTCTTTGTTACAAAAAATGTGCATTCCCAGCTAAAATGCTCATGAGCTTTGGGAGTCTAACTGGAGAAGATTTTTTTTCCCAACTCTTCTTATAAATATGCAAACAGGTAAAAATAAAAATGTTCAAGCAAAAAGTTAATACTTTATTTCCTCTACTTTCTACAGGGCTTGGTTTGACTGCATCAGAAGGAGTCTGATTTATATTCCAGCTTGTCTCCACATATCCGTCAACACCAGCAGGTCACTCTTCCCTCAATCTCGCCACCTAGTGGAGCTCCAAAGGTTCAGCTCTGATCCGGGGGAAGAGAAACCAGCCAACTACCCCCGTCATCTGGGGAGTTGCATTTCCTGCAACATCTTCCAATCATCATATTCAACCTTTTACCTACTGGGAGGAATGTAACACAAAACACCTTAAAAAGAAAATAATGATAAGCATGATTTGGAGTTTTCTGCTGGTGTTGCAGAACACAAAGTGACCTATTCGAGAGATATTCTCAATTGGTTGACTCAAAGCAAGTGAAAGGCCTAATTCACCCGGAAACAAATAAATAAATAAATAAATAAATAAAAGACTGACAGAGAAATCATCAGGAAATGGCATCATCAGTAAATCAAACATCCATACCATCACTAACGACTAATGGTAAGAGAAAAGTTTGTTGTCTGTTCCTAAGAAAAACATTTCTTTATTTTTTTTTACATTATATAAGATGCAATATATCCATCATACTACAGAAATCAGAAGTTTACACACACAAGTTAAACCTTCTCTTGTTTTAGGTCAATTAAAATTACTAAAATGATTTCTATCTGCCAAAATGCTCCACAGTTATCTTCTTGATATCTTGGCAGACTTTTTTTTTTTTACTTTCCCATTCCTAATGTGTCAAACAAGAACACAGTGTGCTTAAGGTGTGGCCTTAAAGCACAAGCAGCTGTGTCTCCAATAAGCTCAAATGGATTCGTTAACCTTTCAGAAGTTTCCAAAGTCATGACATCATAATCTGAGCATCCCCCATTATTTAAAACAGATATTAATAGTTCTGATAGTAAACCTCTGATTTTTAAGGCAATAACAAATAAATCTCTGACATATTCTTGTGCCTTTTATTAATCATTAAAAGGCACAAGAATAAAATAGATTTTCTAATGGAGCCATGCTTTGTTGTGACGGTTTGTAAGTAGAAAGCTTCATGTTTTTGTTCTGCTTGTTTTCTTGTAATTTTTGTGTAGTCACCCAGTAATCCTTTCATGAATTTACTTACAAGACAACTCTGACCTGCACACAGTACATAAAGTAGATGATCAACTGAAGGTTATTACTTCTCTCAAGTCCTGGGTCAGATTTTTGCTGGATTTGCTGTCTTATTTTATGCCATATACAATCAAAACTTTAAAATATACACATATATTACCATTTTTTAGATAAACAACAACTGAATTCCATGACTGCTTTCTACTGTTGCATGTTTTCCAAAGCACATCAGCACATCATCAAAGTATGTGATTTTCTGTGATGCTTTCTTACAGACACCACAATAATCCGCATACCAAAACCTCCCAATCACAACTGGGAGGTTTTGGTCGGTGTTCTGGCCACAGCCATCTCCGTCTCCCTTCTCCTCGCCCTTCTCGCCAAATGTCAGGTGGTCCGACGTTACCTGGCCAGCTACAGGCACACGCGCCTGAGGGAGCCCGATACCGTTAGCCATTCTGACTCTTCAGGTTGGTTTTTAAACACAAACCTAATTCAAAACTGCTGAACGTTTTGACACGAGGCCTGATTTATAAAGGTGTAACCTGTTTGAAGGCTGGCATCATAGTGTAGAAGGGGAAAAATGCAAACCTTTTATGTCTTGTAAAATGCATAAACCACAATCCTCAGCTTTGTTCATCCTTCACATTTCTAAAGGAGCAAGTGAGCTTAAAAACATTGCCAGCACATCATTGTGATAAATCAGTGATCAATTCCAGAATTCAAATCAAAATGTGAAACTCATTATGAACAAATTATTTATATTATTATCTCTTTTAAGATTATGGGTTAATCTAAAAAAACACTTTGTTTTTCAAACCATACAAATATTACATACAACCAAAACAAAAAATATGTTCGATAAAGAAACCTGGGACTATGTAGTGCATGTAGTAGGAGGTGATCTTTCAGGGAAATGTAAGATTTGACTCTGCTTCTAACTTTGCTTATAAAGCCATGTAATTAATTGTTTTCTTGGATGTTTCCATTTCTTCTCAAAATATGAAACTACAAAAACTTCAAAAACAATTTAGAGCAAAAATATGTCACTCTTTCTATAAACACGACTCATCAGTTAAAATGCGTGCCTTTCTTTTTATTTGAAACACTGATGATCCTGTCAGTCAGCATGACTTCCTGAACTTTTAGTTTTTAACTAACCGATGCTTGTCTTATTTCCGGCTGCAGGCTTGGATGTGGAGTTTGATATGCGCAGGGGACGAATGGACCCTCACTGCCTCGCCCCTGTGAGCGAGGAGGACGACGACGGCTTCATTGAAGACAACTACATCCCGGCCAGCGAGAGAATCCGGGCTGAGAGAGCAGCTGAGGACATGGAGGAAGACACAGAGGAAGACATGGATGTGATTGAATTCAGCATCACTTAGAGTCTCTGGACGCCTGTGGCTGGTTGGTTGGTTGAGCCAGAAACCTCCCAGACACCATTTCTACTCCATTGCTTGTTTTTTTTCAGATTGTGTGAATGTTTTTCAAATTAATTATTACACATGCCTTCTAGTTTGGGAGGTCTGAATGTGAGCTCTGAAGGACCATTAAATTCACATTGCTGACAGTTTCGAAATATTTTAAAGAGCATGGAATCGTGTAGGAGTCAAAATCAGCAAGAGAGAAGCACTGGCTATCTTGAAGCAAATATTGAATCCCCTGAAGTATTTCTTTTAATTTCTAACATATATCCAAGGATATTTAGCAACATAAGTCATTTTTGGAACATGGCTGCTTTCCATTTGTACTCGCAAGTCAGAATTTCCAAAAATCACAGGAGCGACCAAGGCAAACTGAATTATTTAAAAGTTGAAGGTTTCTAGCTAACAGTGATCTCGAAATCATTTATGACTTTCTTGAACATAGAAAAGCAGCTAATCTGCCTCGTAGTTTAAAACTTTTAAACAGCAGTTTATTACTTTCACAAGCAACAAAACAAGAAAGTATTTTAATAAATACAGCAGTGGAATTCTTTTAAGCGTTCTGATTTTTGCACAGTGAAACTTTGAATCTTTGTTTTTATGGTACAAAAGTGGCAGTTTTTGACATGTCCGGAGCTCAGTGCCCAACATATTAATATTTTTAAGGTTTTAAACTGTTTTGAGACATATTGGTGCGGGACTGAATATGTTTTTGGATTTAACAAGGGTGCCAAGAAGGGTTATATTTTAAAAAATAGATCACAGTACACTAAAGATGGATTTTATGTCACTAATCTGTCTCAGCTTCTTAAACTGTTATCCAGCTGCATAAACATTATTTTCTATTACACTTTTCCTTCTGCTTAAATTTCCAAAGTGGCACTTTGCTTGAAAATTGTCAGGTCAACAGACAGTTCATAATCTGGCCATAACCTAAAACAGCTTTTTTAACAGACACATTTTGTAAGAAAATGAACATTGTCTTCTGATATTTTGGTCTACATTTTTAGGAAACACAACGTTGCTACAACAATCCCACCTGAAACTGCAACCAGGTCGTCGAGGGAAGCTGCTTGGACTTGGCAGTCCTGATTAAATAATAATAATAGTAAAATAAATAAATATATATTTATTTATTTATTTTTTGAATAGCTGAAATACGTGTTAAGACTTCTAATTTTTTAAAATCCACATATAATGTTGTAAAAAGAAAGAAAAAAAAACACTTGCGTGTTGTGTGAAAACGTTTCGGTTAATTCTCAGATAAACTGCATCATGAATTCAGATATAGTTGCTTTCAGTACCAGAACTAAGAAAATATGTAGTATTCTTCTTAAAGCTTCTTATAAGAGTTAATTTCCTAAAACCTAAAAGTATATATTTTGACAGATATAATCACAATAGATGACAGATAAATTTGATTTTAAATTACTGAAGGGGAAACTTTAGGACTTCTCGTTTCAGCGAGGACCAACTCGAGTCACTCACCTTCTCCTTCTCCGCGACAATGACATAAACAACAGTGATCAAGCTTGGCACTGCGCGCTGGGTCGAGCCCTGAAGCGTTTCTGTGTGAGGCCACGCAGCTGATGCGAGCAGCCTGACAGGTCTGCGTGGAGCTGTCAGGCGAGGCTGCACCCGGAAGAGCCGCGCGTCAAGTTCACACCAAAACCGGAAGCAGAGCTACTTTTGCCTTCAGAACAAAAGCGGCGAATTTCACACTGTCAGCCCTTTGGTGGGGAAAAGACAGGAACATAGACAAGATTAACATTAAATAGTAATAATAATAATAATAATAATAATAATAATAAATGCCCTGCGACAGACTGCCGACCTGTCCAGGGTGAACCCCGCCTCTCGCCCGGAACGTCAGCTGGAGAGGAACCAGCAACTCCCGACCCCACTAAGGGACAAGGGTGCAAGAAAATGGATGGATGGATAATAATAATAATAATAATAATAATAATAATAATAATAATAATGCATGTATTGTATGCTTTAACACAAGCAATTTCACAAGGACACATTTTATTAACTGATTATCATTAGTTCTACATCTTCACATACCTGTTGGATCTGAGGTATCTCGTCAATCACTTCAAAATCCACAACCTTTTCAGTCTTTGATTTACAGGCTGAAAATAAAAGGCTGTAAATAGGCTGTTACACTTAGCCGAGTTTTACACGTACAAGTGTAAAACTCTTAGCCGTTTTACACTTGTTAAGAGTGTAAAACGGTTCCTTTGCACTGAAAAAGCAACATTAAGCGCTAAGCCATAAAAATGATTATGAAAATTGATCAAATTTGATGACGAAAATAGATTGAGCTCATTTTGCGGCCGGAAATTGTACTTCCGTAAACGCCGTGAGTTTGACGCTCCGGAAAGCGGCGCTGCTGGGAAACGCTTCGACTGAACAGAGCGGAGCTCCGAGGAGGGAGGAGGAGAATGATGGGAGCGACTTTTTCTTGCATTTATATGACCCATATCCTACAGTAGACCTAGAAATCATCCTGCCTCATTCTTGTTCTCGAGGATTTTTTTTTCTCCGTCAAGATGTCCGCCTCGGCGATATTCATCCTCGACCTGAAGGGAAAGGTAAGTTTTGGGCGACTTGTTGGTGGGGAAGTTGACATGAACAGCGCGGCACCTGCGACTCGAGGACTGTTTAAACTACAGAAAGCGCCTCTGCTGAAGTAGATATTTGTTTTTTCCCCGTGTTTGTTTCTACTGTATTTAGAACATTTCCGACATAGTTTGTGTTTCAAGAGAGTAACTTAGTGAATTGAGGCTAAATGGGCTGTAACACTGACATAAAACAGACAGGAAGAGAAAGCCAACTCGCCAAACTCGTTTATCGATGCTGACTGCACATAGAGGACTTGTTCTTGTGCAGCGATGCAGCCCTTATTATGTGTGATGTGTCCTATTTCAAAGTTTTGAACTTCTCTCTTGGAGCTATTTATTCTAATTGCAATTGATCCGATTGAAAATATGTAATTTCGGTTTTTACGTATCTACCAGTCACGAGAAAATATCTTTCCACTGGATCAAGGATTTAATCTGTCTCGTTTTCTTTTGTGTTGCTTTCCTTGTGTCTAAAAGTCCAATTTAATTGTTTAATTTTTGTTTCCATTGATTTATTGCTCATGTTTTCTTGTTTGATAGTTAACAAAAACTTTTAAAATGTGTTTATTTTTGCAGCATAGTGTACTGAACTCCACCCTCCTCTGGTTTGATCAGTAGGTTCATAGTATTTCTCCTGTCTCAGGTTGTTCACACAAACTTCATCCTGGACTCACTTAATTTTGACTCTCAGGATGCTAATGAGACTTAACACAACTTGTGAGCCACTGTCTTGAAATGTTCAGACCCGTCCGCATTCCAACACACTTCAAACACATGAATGACTGAAATAGCCTTTGCAGAAATTAGTCTGTTATATTCAGGTCAGTTGGAGTAGGGATCCATGTAAAAGTTGCTACAGTGACACATGCAGGTTTTGGTGATCGCTGATCAAAAGAGAGTTTGTACAATTTAAGGAGGAAGCGGTTCAGTTAGCAGTAGCTCTATGCTATTTGTCCTTAGATTTCCACTTGTACTCTGTACTTTGGTAAGCAAGAAACACATAGAGGAAAGTAAAGTGCTCTTTTTTCATAATGAATAATTTCTTATTTATAGTCCACTTTTGGCTATTAATCATCAGAATACGGGGTAATTAGGTCTAATTCGTGTCTATGGACTGACAGGAACAATAAAATGAGTCAAAGGTTAGTGCCAAACACTCAACGGATCAAATCATGAGATGAACACCCCTAGCTTCAAAGAAACTCAGTGAGGAGAGAATTTGTGTTTGCAGTGTGGATATTTAATCTCTGTGACAAGGACACCAAAACTTCCTGGATTTCCTGTGAGAACAGTTTTTTTTCTCTTTTTGATTGTGTCCTTATAAAGCGTATAAATGGCCTCATACTGTAAATCTCTGAGTGTAGGGTGGTTGTTCAGGCTGTGGTAAAAGCAGGAGGAATACAAGCGCGTCATTTGGCCGAGGCCCACATGGATACGAAGAGGTGTGTCAAACTGATTTTTGTCTGTTGCTGTTTATTTTGTTAGAATATATTTTGTCATATTAAATGTGTTTTTGATTTTTTTGGTCAGCTCATATTTTTTTCAGTTTCAATTAAAATGCCAAGTTTTGTTCATTTTAATGGTCTGAAACCTCTTACTTACTTCTAGTGTAATCTAAATAATATTTAGAATATCATTTCTTTACTGTCTACCCTTCGTATGCCCAGGAGGTAGTAACAACGAGAGGAAAGTGAAACATGCATCCTATTCCTCCTGTTTTTACCACAGCGTTGAGGACTGACTTTGGACACCTCTGCACTGCAACGTCAGACATTGATTGCAATGTGCAATCAAAGCCAGATGTTCATAGACTAGAAACTCACTGTTTTTCTTGAGGTTTTTTTTTTTTTTTTTACCAATATCCCAGAAATTCTTTTAGTCTGTGAATGAAAATGGAAAAAAAAACTGTCTGGGGTGTATATATTTTCAGGTTTTGACTGGACCCAAACATCTGAGTATATTAGTGTTGGTTTTGTCCATGACATCCTTGTAAATGAGATTTTAAATCTCAAAAGACCCATGACAAATAACCAAATACAAATAATACAAACTAACCTGTGGGATCCTGACATATCTGACATTTACAGACCTCATGATTGATCCAAAATCTGTGTGTCAATTTGATTGATGATTAAACAGCCCTGGAGTCACTACATGGGCAACAAAAGGAATCGCTGAGTAGCCTTTTCTGCTCGAGAACGATGCCCATCAGGGAGAAAGATCCATCCTTCATAGCCTGGTTGCCTGATTGTGCAGATTAAAGGTTTCTCTTTTCCCCTCTTTCAATCTACTTATCTCTGCCCTCAGGCTACTTAGCAGTGCTTCACCTTCCATCCTCACTGTGCCTCTGGCAATGTCCCGATCAGACAAGTTTTTAAATTTTAGTGCTCGTAGAGCAAATATGCATTGGAGTTGTAATTAACTTGAGTTAAAGGCTGAATTCGAAATTAGTATTTATATAGTTTTGAATACATTACAAAAAATCAGTCGATCACAACCTGCCCATTTCAGCTTTCTGACATATTCCTTAAAATGCACAAGATGGCAGAAGCCAATCTCCACATCTGCCCTTTATCCCTCCACCGTAAAGCCGTCCCCTTTCCTCCACACATCCTGGGCACCAGCCTGAACAGGGATAGCTTCTGGGACCCAATGTTGTACCAAAATGTCAAGCTATTAAAATAATCACAGCATCAATTGTTCCTAGAGCTTCATAATAGAATTTTTCTATACAGTAATTTACTTGAGCTCAAGGTTAGGGTTATTGTGAGCATTTAGATGTCTCCAGCAGATGAATGTGGTCATATGTAAAATAACTAAAGGAGACTTGGATTCAAAAAATGCAAGTTGAGATGTTTAAGTTTATTGGTTCCTCAATGCATGATGTTTTAAATTTGTGATGTTTTCATTTTTAGTCACAATGCTAGTTTTTTTTTTCTTTTTTGGATGGAAATGCCAAGCTGCTGGTCGATTCCAGACTAAAAATCCCAAATGGATTCAGGGTGATTTCAAAATTGGTTACTGCCATAGGGCTCAGAGGATAGGCCTTCATTACTATAAAGATGTCTTGACATTTTTCCATCCTTTCATTTTTCTGTCAAATTAAACCCAGACTCAGTCCTTCAGACACCCCACATTTTGTGTAGCTTGATTCATCTGGTCAGATTCAAAAGTTATAACATATATTAAATTCACAGGGGTTAGGAACTACAGATTCATAAATACTTGAGACCTCTTCTAAACATGCTTAAAAGTGTCTATTTTATCAGTTCAAACACCAAAGATACCTTAATTTGCACAGTGGAAACTGTTTTAGCAATACTACAGAAAATATAGTCTACAGATTGAATTATTTCTGCTCTTAAGGTACAGCTAATTAGCACCAAGGAAAATGAATGGGGTTTCTGGATTGGCTGCTTTGCAAATGACAGCCAATATTATTCAAGTATCATTGATTTTTGGTATTTCTGCCAAAGGAGCATTTGATTTAATATTTTTATCAAAAACCTGCAATAGTTGGTGATTTTTCTGCTCATAAATTGGAGCTGCGAGACACAGAAAAATCTGCAAATCATGAGTAGGTGCTCTACTGTAATTCTTCTGTAAGACTAATGGTTGCTCCAAACTTTGTTTCCTTTTTCTAAAAATTGTGGTGTACAAGATCACTTTAACGTAATTATTTCCAAATATTGGTTTAGTAAAACCACAAAGAAGAGGTTTGGGAAAGGAGGACAAAAGGTAGTAAAATTTGTTTCCAGACAACAATGATAGTAGTTTGCATGTTAACATACTCCCTATCACTAAACAATGGAGCTGTCAGTGTCACTTTGAGCTGGAATCTCAGATTGGGATCAAAAGGAGGCATTGTGACCATTCCTGATGCTAAATAGTTTCTATTGACCAAGGAACTGTGTGGCATTATATTTGAATTTCTTAGGGTTACAGTATCCCATTCATAAGCAAACTACATTTTTTGCCAACAGCTCTTTTGCTTATTTCATAATCAGCCTGGTATTGGAGTGACTCAGTGAGATTTATTCTATGATTTATGTTGCAAAGTGTTGATGGGTGATCCAAACTGACATTAGCTTTGCTGAGATTTTTTTTTTGTCTAGTTTGCCTTCGGGTCAAACACTCCAGTGAGGGTTTTCTGGTCCCTATTTGTCTTTGAGGTCAGTAGTGAGTGGATTGTATTGATTTCACATTCTGGACACAGCCACCCATTGTTGCATGTGCCCCTGCCCCAAATTCTCTCTAAATGCTGTTTTTCCCTCCCTTCCCTCTCTTTTAGATTATCTACAATTTTAGATACACATGATTTAATAAGATGTAGTTTTGAATACACGTTAGGTTTTTAATTTAGGACTTTTTTTTTTCATTTGAGGAATGTAAACCCAGTCAGTGTGCACTATATGAAAATAACTTTGTTTTCTTGCCTTTTTAGTTTTTGTCTCTGAATAAGATTTGTAGTTAATATGAAAGTATTGCAGGTATAACACATTAAGAATGTTGTGTTAAATCTTTAAATAATTCCTAAATGTAAAACAAGTATTATATGTAATATTATTAATCTCCAAATATCAGCATGGTCCCTAATGGGATTTCATATTTCGTTTGTGAAATATTATATATTTAATTAAATATTATATACCCGGAAAAGGGTAGAGTGCCTTCTCCGGGTCAGGGGGGTCGTCCTGCCTCAAGTGGAGGAGTTTAAGTATCTGGGGATATTGTTCACGAATGAGGGAAGAAGGGAGCGGGAGATCGACAGGCGGATTGGGGCAGCGTCTGCCGTGAAGCGGGCGCT
>CAEGAF010120106.1:0-46897 GCA_903067075.1 Micropoecilia bifurca
ACATTTGGCAAGTGATTGAATCTCAGAAGTAGAAATCTATGTTTGTGCCTTTTTTATACAACCGGTGGAAACACCCCCCCCCCCCCCCCCCCAAAAAAAACGTGGAATTCCTAAGCTTGGAAACTGTTCAGTCAGCTGTTTTACTTTTCTCAAAGAAATGACACAAGCCTCATTTGTTTAATAGCTGCCTATTCTGGCTTTGTAATTTCAAAATGGAAATGTATAAAATGTTCGTCGCACATTTGCATTTACAGCCACAGTATGTAACTTTTACAAAAATACATCTGCATGGTACCAGTGAGAGATAATTGGTGTAAAAAAAAATGTTGCGCTTTGTTTGTTGTTTGCAAAAATGTTTCGCTTCTCCTCCAAAACAACCAATCAGAGCCAGGAGGACGGTCTTAGTGCTGTCAACCAACCTCGTGCATGCTGCTAAGTGTGCTAATGGCGGAGAAACAACTTACTGCTACTGGAAAACCGATTATCCAGCAACATTGGTGGCCATGCTAACTACCCTTGGCATTCGTGGCAGGCTACGTTGTGGTGGGGTGGGTGTTGACAGGGCTCAGACCCTCCTCCTGGCCTGATTGGTTGATTTTGACTGAGTGGTGTATCTCTACACTTAGCACTGGGAGAAAGCAGAAGAGCCTGACTTTTTTCACAACATATGATTTTAACATTTGTTAAAATGGGAATTTTAACAAATATGTAAAAATATTTTGCTTTGTAAAAGTTACTTACGCAGTTTTAATGGACATAACCTTTTTAATAGTACAGGGACAAGTTCTACCATTAGGCTGCAATTTGCATTTATAAAGCAAATATGCACACAGGCCTAATTCTACAAACGAATCAAAAGAAACATAGACACATGTTTCTTCAAGGGAAAAGAATTTCCCAATAAATATAACATGAAGCAGAACCAAAGGAAAAACGTGTTCGTGACTAAAAATGCGCTGATGAAAATTTTGTGAACATCTTATTTGACTTCAGTGGTAAAATTTTAGCTCTTGAGCTTTACTTATTTGATGATATGAATTTGGATTTATTGCGACAAAAATAGATTTCCATCAGTGATGATTGGTTTGAATGTCCCAGAACTAGTTGCACTGTTGGAATTATTTTATTACTTTCTCCACTGCTGGTTCCATGGGTGCATTAAGTAATATTAATAAATTTGGAGAAAAAAAATTAATGACGTTACTGTGCGCAGTTTAGTGATATGATTAACACTTCTGTATACCTGAAGAAACTTTTGTTAAAAAATAGTATCTTTTTAACAACAATATTTGTGTTTTGGGGATTTTGAGATGCAACCACAGCCATGTAGATGCCTAATATGCTGCAAAGAAGTTTTACTTACTTTTATATAGTCATCTTTTATTATAACAGTAAATATCACAAAATATCACATCCAACATTTATGCCCATATCTTCCACCTGTAATGAGACATGTTGCGCAGAGGTTCGCTGAAACATCCCAGATCAATATTTCTGTGGATTATTAGCAAATGTAGTTAGTTTTTGTCATCACCAGGTATAGTTCACCACAAGAAATATAAATAAATAACGTGCTACACTAAAATAATACTTTCACATGGTCACTGTGTATAATGTTTTCTAATATACCAGCTTTGCATTTCTTCTTTACTTGAATTGCATTTTTCACCAGAACAATAGAAAATTAATGGCCAGGAAATTCTGAGAGATTGTGAGTTTTATATATTATACTTGATTTTTACATTATATGTCTTGGCATATTTTAATGTAGCCAATCCAAGAGCAGCATTTATCTTCCTTGGTGCTAATTGGCTGTACTCCCAGCTAGAATGGAGATAAGAAAGGCAGTGGACGTTAGCTTTTGTGGTTACTGCTAAAAAACATATTTCACAGTTTGAACTGTAAGTTTTATGAGCCTTTTTTGAGGGAGTCTCAAGTTTAGCTATTCGCAGACTGCTGTACTTGCTAAAGGGGGCTACAGCAATATCAGGGATCCTCTATATATACTACTGATATCTGGCTCCTATTTGGGTTTTCATACTGTGTCATCTGGTTTTATTTAGCTGTTTGTTTTTTATGGGTAGTTTTGTGGTTTGTATTGTCTGATTGGTGTCTGAGAGTTTGCATGTGTCTCATATGATGGCTTATATCTAGTTATTGCAGATATATTTCCCAGTCTATTTTCCCTTTGACCAGTCAACAGACAGATCAAAGAGGCAGTGTTTTGTAAAATCAACTTGTTTGAGCTTTGCATCATGTTGACAAACCTGGAGTGTTGCTTTGATTCTTTCATGAATGTTTGAGAAATCTTTAATCTCCATGGCAACCACTCAGTTGTGCAAAACATCTGGGTGGACCTAGCTCTGCCTTTGAGATGCAGCTCGTCCTCAGAGCTGCAGTTTTTCAGGCTTCTGAAGGTATGCCTCCTCCCCAACGACTCCCCCATTCAGCTCCTACAGACTAGCCAGCAGCAATTAGCAAATACCTGGTGGAACTGTGCGTCTGCTGAGCTACGTCTCAGTGCAATGCTTGTAAAACCATTGTTAAAGGGTTAATAAAGGAGCCATGTTGTGATGACTTCCTGAAGGTGGAGTGTCAGAAAGCAACAAATTACAAAGTAAAATTTATTTTAAGTTATATTCTATATATACATTTTTCTTAGCACCTGAAATTAACATAGTGGCATGATTGTGCTTAAAATGGTCTCATGTGCCTGAAACGCGTTTACTGACTCTTCAAGTTTTGACCATACCACTTCTGCACCAATCAATACTTTTGCGTCCGATTCTGAAATAGTTGACCTAACACTGAGGGCTTGCTGTGCCGTTTCCCTGTGAAAACAAAGACCATGTTGACCTCTGTTTCTGGGGTTTTATGTGAAGATGGTTGTCTTGACCCCTGGGAGCACTTCTTCTCTCTTTCAGGCCAAATCCAATTCAATAACATTCTGTAGTAATAGTATTTACCAAATTGCAAATTATTCTTATTTTTTTGTCCCGTGTTCAAATGCAGTATGGAGCAGCAATATGGATGCAGGACAAATCTGGTCACCATTTAACCGTTTGACTGAAACCTAAACCTTACGGAGAGAAGGACAGTGCTTGAAAAGGGCAGAAGCCCCCGCCCCCATTTGCCCCAAACACACACATGCAGATTTTAAAGCAAGAGGTAGTGAGGTGGAAGACCCCCCTCTGGCACACCCCATTCATTCAGTTGAGTGTGTTTTTATCACTGGGGCTGGAAGAAAGGAAGAAAATGGAAAGTGTCGTGTTGAAATGTGGAAATAAATAACTAGTCCAATTTATTTATGGAAGTCATTTAAAAGCCATGCTTAACCATATTACTATTCAGTAGTAAGGTGAATATGAAACAAACAACCAGATGGTCTGTATCATTGTCAACTCAGTCTTGTTTAAATTTTAGTTTTACTAGTTGTAAGTATCTTCAGATTTGTGTTGCTTTGCAGTGGAGAGCTGCTCTATTTGAAGTGCTGCAACACCAGCATCGCCGCTTTACTTTTCTCCACTGTTTAATCTGTGCATCACTTATCTTACCGTAGGACATTATGTCCATGATCAGACAGGTGATTATATGCGCCATTTTGCAGCAGGAACCGTTCTCTGCTTTTCTCAGAGCTTGATCCTGGTGAGGTTTGTCCACAGCTAAGTTACCCATGCTCCATCATATGCCCAGATTTAGTTTGTGTAGCTAGTTGGTGTTTGCTACAGTTTAGTAAGGGAAATATGAGAGCGGCGTGTTACATTTTACACATTGTTTATGTGTTGGTTGTAGCAACAATGTTTTCTGGGAGAAACGAACTGAAACACAACTCTAGCTTGTGGATTCTGACCTACTTAGTATTTAAATAGAGATATGATGCCTGCCCAAGATGGAGAGAAGGAATTTTATGTGAGTGCCTTTATTATCCAAAAAAAAGGGTCAAAAACAAAGACGTGTGTGGTGCTGGTCCTTTGTTTAGCACATTTGCTAACTTTGAAAACTCTTGGTGCACTTAGCTTCCCTTTGAGAATTTACAGATAAATTCTGAAGTGCTAATTTACCAGGCATTTTTTAAACTAAGTTGAATGAAGTTTGACATCTGTGTTGAAGTTTTGGTTGTTGATTGTTAGAAATTCTTATTATGCTCTTATTTTGAAGTGGATGAAGACTGTTTATGCAGCAGCTCTGTTCCTCTGATCATGTTCCTCTTCTTTTTTCTTTTTTTGTTCTTTATTTAAAACAAGAAACAGAGTCGGAACAAAATAAAACCTAGGACGATAAAGAACAAAATATAAACATAAATACAATATCTAGAGACTTGTATAGAGCACATCATTTATAATGTCAAAATCAAATGGGTTTTAATCCTTCAAGATGTATTTTGAATTGTGCGATAGTGGAGCTGTTCATGATCAGTGCTCTAGTATTAGCCTAACCAACATTTTAGTTGGTGTTGACCACCACTGTGAACCCTTAACTTCCAGTGAATTCAGATTTACACATACAAAATGCTGTTTTATAAACTATCATTTGAATTGAGTTTGACATCTGTTATGAATTTTTGGTCGTTAACTGTCAAATTCTTCAAGTAGTTAGACGTTTATATTCATGCTCTTATTTTGAAGCGGATGAACACGGTTAATGCAGCAATTCTGCTTCTTCTCCTCACACTCTGTCTCTTTTTCATCCACAATAACTTTATTTTGAAGAAGAAACATACAAGGACAAACTAAGCCAAGGAGTGGAAAACAAGATATAAACACAAATACAATATCTAAGGGCATTATTGAGCATGTGAATTGTAAAAATCTGTGCTAGAAAGTTCTAGTCTTGGGGATTTAGCATTAGCTTGTGTGTTAGCCAAACTTTTTATGACCAGTGCTTAAGAGTTAATGCAGCTAACTTTTGAGCTAGCGGTGCCCGTCACTGTGGACCCATTACCCACACCTCATTGTATTGGTTTGGATTTGTCATACTTTTGTTTTAAACTTTTATTACAATTAGGTCTTCTTTCTGAATATTCAGGATATAATTTTAGTACTTTCTTTTTTTTTATTAAAATCTTCTAAGCACACAACCAAATTACAGAAGTACATTTGCATGAACTTGAACAGCTTCAATTGGTTTTGAAATTTTTTTAATGCGTTACTTAATTTTGCAGTGAGAAAAATGAGTAGAATGGAAGTTTGATGATGATTGGTTTGGCTGTTGTTAAATATTTTTTCTGTTGGGTCTGTTGTTTTTCAGCTTTAAATGACTGGATTATGGATGTTTCAAATGTAACTTTAAAATACGGCGTCTTCCCACAATAAGTCCCAAGCTAATACATTTTATATAAACTGCTCTCATAGTTGAATAATGAGATATTTGTCTGTCTGCTTGTGCCTTGTTTTTTCCCACCTCTTTTTCTTCTTTATTTTTCATGTTTTTTTTTCTCTTTGCTCTCGCTGTCATCTGCCTAAAAGTCTCTGCAGCCTCTAATTTACTGAACGTGATCAGGTTTCTAAAAAGAAATTCGAGGAATGCAAACTGCCCTCTTCCCATTTTCAGGGTCCTGTTTATGGAAGAATATTATTTTTACAAGTCGACATTTTAGCCACCAACACTCTCGTGTACTTTGTACATTCCCATCATCCTGATGATGAACCTTTATCCTTTCACCGGGAGTATTTTAGGAGGTCAGTCACTTGTTTGAATTAGTTAAAACAAGAAACAAATAGAGGAATATGAGCAGTAGGGATGGGATGGGAAAAAACACAACAAAAAAAAAAACCCTGAAAAAGGCAACAGGTCCATTGAAACCTGTAGATTTCTGTGAGCAAAAGCCCAGGAAACAATGCCTGTTGTTTTAAGCTGAGCTGACGTTGCCAAACTTAGAGATTGTTTGTTGCTGACCCCATCTGAATCAGAGAGAGCCAGCGGGGAAACAAAAGTGACCACGTCCTGGTGAGTGGATGCACCGGCTCAGTCCGCCGGCTGCCTGTGTTGGAGTGCAGTTTGGGGCATCAGCATTGCCATGAATACATTGCCTGTAGACTTATGTCCCTGTTTAATATTCAGTTCAACTGTAACTTTGCTTTCTTTTCTTTTCTTTTTTTTTTAATTCATTGCTTTGGTGTTTCTGAATGTGATGTGAAGGTGGAAACAGTGCGTGACGTTTCATACTCGTGGGAAAGCACCTTGTTTCAGTCTGAGTTTAAACATGTGCTTTTTGTGTTAAAAGAGTCAGACGGATTGACTTACAAGTTCTGACACATGTTCATATCTACTACTTCGCATCACCAGGTAGCGCGTCCTGGCCAGTCTTCAAAAGGCACTTCAGCCAGACGTCACAAAGAATATACATCTGGCACACAATCGTTCCCGTTGAGTTGTAGTCAGTTTTTCCAGTCAGAGACTTTCTGCGAGGTCTTCTGACTTCGGTGAGTAATATGATATATGTTCCACACTTGTTTCGGCACACGAGTGAGGAGGCCAGCGGCTTTTAAAAGGGCGTGCATATTTGTTGTGTCTGTCGAAGCCGTGCTCTTTAAACATGATGGAGCAAGAAAAGAGAGAGTTAGAGTGAGGTTGAGGGCGACTGGCGTTACGCCCGCTGGCACCGTGCCCACATCTCCAGCTGCTGCGGAGCTCCGTGTCACGGCCAGGACTCCCTGCCAGAAGGGCTTCCCCCAGACCCTCTCCTGCACACATCCATTCTTTCTCCATCCTAAAGATAAACGTGCTGTACAGGCATCTCCGTCATGCACTTAGTCGCTCTGAAAAGGAAACCCTGTATCCTTTTTTTTTCTCAAGGTCCAATCAATAGAAGTCTTGTAATCTGCGCTTTAGATGATGTCAGAAGCATAATCTGTTAATGGTCTTGGCACAAAAACTTTAAGGGAACGATAACATTCATTGATACCTTATTATTGATTAAAAATGAATATGAGTAACTTTTCATACTAATAAATAGATTTATGAAATGATCATAACTTCAACTTAATTAACTGAAAATCTAAAACCAAAGCCTCAGATGAACTTTTGAAGATTGTCACAAGTTTCATATGTGGAGTTCTGGTGATGCAAGATCTACTGTACTCTGAACTGTTTGAGTAAAAGGCGTCACGCTTGTATTTCTACATATTTTAGTGGTAGGCAGAGTGGGGGAGAACTTCTTATGATACAAGAGATGTAAAATTGTTAAATATATAACTTGATATGAGTTGTCTGCAAATAAATGTTTACTAGAGTTTAGGGCTGAGCAATATGACCGAGAAACATACGGATTTTTAATTTTTTTTTTTTTGCCTTCAATATCCAAAATACTGCCAAACATGATCTTTCCTCTTTTTCCAGAATTTCATCTTGAACTGTTGTCCTTAAACACATTTTATTTTTCAAATAAACTCTGTAGGATTTTATCTGTTAAAATCAAATCCCCCCCAAAAATCATTGTCCCAACAACAAATTTCTGGGAGAAAAATTGTCCCAGAAATTCCAGCGATAAACCATAGAATTGCTTTGAGCTCCTCGACTACACGTCTTTAACGAGTGGTGTCCGCCCGAATATGTTGGAGGCAACCTGAAACTGCTGCTGTACATGTTGCTCCACAGATTGTTGTTACCTGATTCCGACACCATGATGGATTCAACCAATAACTCTTGAGGTGTAGCCATGTTGAGGACGACCACTTTGACATACACACATGACCTGGGCATCATTCTTTTAGGATATGGCCAACCCAGACTGTTGCTGATTTGATTTTATTACAACCAAACCCAATGTTTTCTTACTTAATTAGCTGCAAACAGAGAGTGGAAATCTGTTCTTGTTTGTGGAGCCAGTTAATTTTCTAATTGGTCTCTTCCAAGCTCAGACATTGTTAAAACGTGTTATCCAGATGTGTCTCTTCTGTGGAAGCGGAGGCTGAAGCAGATCATAGGGCATTCTGTCGCGCTTCAGATTATGATGCTGTGATTCTTTGTCAACATGACACTTGGACTGTGATGTGGTTTTGTTTTGACTGGAGATGTGGCTCAATTTTGGCTTTTTTTTTTCCATCACGCACACATGTGTAGCTTATTCTGGGTTGGTGCCTCCCAAACGTGTGTCTTCTGCAGTAACCGCAGCAGGAGGCAGAGAGAGAGATAAACGATTCAGGCTAGGAATGAACGATGGAGCTTTTAACAAGAACAGGCAGATTCCTCCCATGTGACATGGAGAAAAATAAAACTAAAGATTAAGTAAAGAACGATAACATTTCTCCTGTCTTGATTAGATATGCTTTTCAGATGAAAAACCTGATTTTTATCTATCAACTAAATTGAAACAGAACACGAGGTGATTTTATTTTATTTGTTTTGTCATGTTTGGTTTTACATTGTGGGATGAAAGTTTTGGAAAATTTATCGTCGCTAAAATCTTAACAACCACATAAACAAATTAGCAGTAATTCTCAGTGTTAAAAAGATTTTTCGGATGAGATTAACTCCAAATTACTCCTAAAGTCATCTATTTTCAGATTTTCTCTGTACAACCTTCATCACAATCACATTGGACCTTGTCCAAAGGTAAATGTCGTACTGCAGATCATGTGTAGTTCAATCACTATCCGGATGTCTGAAGAAATAAAAAGACGACAGTTTGTCGGGCTCGTGGCAACAAAGCTGTTCAATTTGCTTTTGTCTTGCTTCCAAATATTGATTAATTAAAGTTTAAGACGCTTTAGTGCTGGCAAAGATGTGGTGGCCCAACTTTTCACAGGGTTGCTTCCAGCGCAGGAAATTTCCGGCTTCATCGGATAGCTGCCTCCACGGTTCTAAGCTGGCTCATTATATGCATCACAGCCAAACATTAGTGAGTAGGTAAAATCAGATCTAATCATTTAAAACTTCAACAGAGTCCAGGCCTCCAAAAAGTAATCATTTCTCAGTAGATGAGGGTCTGGACCATCTGTACGAAGTGAAGCGTAGAACATCGGGCTGCTTTTTTACTCGCTTTATAGCAAAAATCAATAGAAATGCAGAATAAAGACCTTGAATCACCCATTTGATCTTTGAAGTTTTCTTGAAAGTAATGCTAATTATTGTTGTTTTTAAATGAATAATATAATTATCAATATTAATATCTCGTCTTGTTCTTGTGAACTCAGTATTGTGTTTCATCTCACCTTGTGAGTATCAGGTGTCACTGCATTCTTGCTGTTAGACTATGAACATGTGTGTTATGGCGTAGTTTATTTCAAACTTCTTCTTTATTTTATAATTCAAAATGCACTTAGGGTTTTTTAAAAGGCTTGTTTATGTTCAGTTTAGCAAGGTTTGTCATTTTCTCACATTCCTTCATTGTACTCTCAGGTAGAGCTGGGTAGTTCCTGTTTAATATGTAGGCCCCAAATAATGGCCTGTAAATACTATGTTTGTCCACATGCCAAAGGTTTGAACACTTGTGGTGTAGGTAAATAAATTGGCTTATTGTCTCCTTATCATTTTGTGATAAAATATCTTTAAATCGGGCAGATATTCAAGAAATTGACAAGATCAGCCAGAAGCATCTAAAATCTTTTTTTGATCAGACATGTCTTTGAGTCAGACATAAACACCAACATATGCTCTGATGTAGAGTTTTGCTTTAAACCAGGCGTGGCTTCTTCTGTCTGTTTCAAGTTGGTAAAACCGAGTGTGTGTGTGTGTGTCTTCTTCCAGTGTGTGCGCGTGTGTACATGTCCAAGAGTGTGATCTGCGGTCTCACTAACAGAAACATTACCAGTGTCAGATAAGCAGGGTGGGCTTGGTGTCGACTTCAACGACCCGACTAACCCCAACCCAACACTAATAAAACACTGACGCTCGCACACACAAACATACAAATATTAGTTAAAATTTAATGAGAAACGTCAGTGAAATGTGTGGAAGTGCAAACATTGTTGCATCTGGAGTATTTTGCAAGATTATTGGTCGCATCATAACTTTATGCTTGGCCTTCACAGATGATTGATTAAATCTCACCGTGTTTGCTAATGCAGTGGTTTGATCTGATGTAAATAAAGTATATTTATAAGTCTGCCTGATACCTTGTAATCAGTCCATATTTGTGTATTTGTATGGTTTTAAAAAGTGGGGTAGAATTTCTCCACAGAAACCTGTTAGGCTGGTGGTTCAACTGGTTCATAAATGGTTTTGATGAAAACAAAGAAGTGTTTAAATGGCAAACAAACCAGTCAGGTTTTCCACAATCAGAGTTATGCCATAATATTTCCCTCAAACTGATTCATTCAGTGAACAAATAATTTTTGTTGCATTTTAGTGTGACTCAATTATTTTTTTACCAATAATTTACTTATAATGCCTTCATTATCAGCAAATTATGACCTCTGAGAGTCAAGCCCACATGACACTTTTGGATCTAGATTTGAACTCCTGTTCTTCCAACCCAGAAATGGAATTAGCCCAGAAGATACTTAGCAACCCTGAACAGGAGCATCTAGTTTGCATACTTTAGATCAACATTAGATTCTTTTTCTCTTTTTCTTTGGTTTGTTACTTTGTTTGTGTTTCCTTTTAATTCCTGCAAAGCATTTTGTATTGGCTTCTTGCTGAAAATGTGGTATATAAATAAAATTACCTTTGCCTTTACCATTTTATTTGCAGCTTTAAATGGTAACCAGTCAATGACAAAGCTTGTAAAATCAGCAGGAAAGAGCAAATACTATATATCTGTGCTAATCTGACTTTATATTTGTCTTCAAGCTTAGATAAAAATACAGTGAAGGAGATTCGGGGAAAATGGTAAACAAAACAACTGTTTTGTTCTCCGTTGTGGTTAGTGATAAAGGATTTGCACAAATTGGGTCTCACTATATCATTATTCATTGACATGTGTACGCCCCAAAGGTTTTAAAAATTGAAAATTCGGCAACTATTTTCACGTTAATATTCATTTTTCTGTTTATAGGTGCAAACAGAACAGGAAACATATATTTTTTCAAAAATACCCTTTTTGATAACATATTTTTAAAATAGCTTGACTCTAAAATAATGCTCACATGAATTAATGCCTCCTCATCACCACCTTCAGCTTCTAATAGGAGTTGTTCTTTGATTTGTCCAAGATAACCTTGCTAGAGCTGGAGATTTAGAAAGTCAAAAAAGAAAGTAGGAGGAAGTAGAAAGAAGAAAGTACTGGACCTGGTCAGGAACGCTGAGTGTTGTTTAACATCAAATTTGATCTGTGTAGGTAAATGGCAATTAAAAGACATGACAGAAAAAGAATGAACTTGTTCATCTTCTGAAACACGTTCTGCAACTTTTTAGAAAAAAGTACCTTTATATATATTTTTTTTGAACAAAAGAAATCTCTTAGCGATGAGCTCAGGCACATTTACGCTCTGTATTTCCAGACATACTGTATGAAGCTTAGAGTTACTGGCCAACTCAGAACGTCTACCGTCTTAACAAATCTCTTCCTAATGAAGACTACATTCCTAATCTTAAAAAAAAGACCAAGGTCCATCCCCTGTGAAAACTAAGTGACAGTTAAAGGAAAGTCAGCTTTTTTCTTTTCCCACCACTGGTTCTACAGTGAAGGTGTTTCTTGATGGCAGTTGAGCCTTGCACCTCCTCCATCCCAACCGCAGCTATTTTTAGCCAGGACACCGGGCCAGTGCTTCTGGGTTTATGGCCACATCCCGGCCCCGATGTGGCCCGTGGTTACTGTCGGGACGGGTGAGCGTTTGGCATGGCAGAGACTCTTCCTCTTGCCGTCTTTACACCATCCGAAGCCACTCCTCCCCCATACGTGTCCCTTGGTCAGGAGAGGAAATGAAACCGTGGAGAGGAAGGATGGAGAGTGAGAAAAGGGGGTGACTTTGCTGAAACAGATGATGGGTTCAGGCAGCATTGAGGCTGCGTTTATCTGCTGCTCCCGCATAGTTCATGTTGTTGTACTTCATCATATATATTCACTCATCTACATAAGTCTGTATCCATTTTTATGTGAGCGGTGAGATAGGAAACCGTTCCTGTAATTTCCCGCTGTTCATCGCATTTTCTTTTGTATTTTCTTTATTTCACGCCATAAGTCATTAGAAACATGTCGCACCGTCATCTTCCTCTACTTCCCATCTTCTTCTTCTTGTTCTTTGTGTTTTGCACCAGTAGTAACATCCGGTTGTCGATCATGTGACTTGTGTGATGTGTCACAGGTGTTTCCATTGCAGTTTTACAAAATTTAAAAGCCACCTCATGACAGTGCCAAAACCTTTAATCACAAAATAGAAACTTTTGATACTGCTGAAGAAAATTTACTTTTGATATGTCAATTTGCGCAATTATACAGTCAATGGAAATGCAGTTCCTGACATTTGCAAAGGTAGCTCACAAATAAATGTTTCATTTACACAATCATTTTGCCATTTTGTTTACCAGCACAGTTGGATTACATCAGATTATTAATGCACTACACCTTTAAATAGTGACTCCTATTTAATGGTTTTATTTTAAAAGCAATATCTATAATTGTAAGGCTGCAACTGAATATGGTTATAGATTTATATCAATTTTGTGATTTCGTTTTCTTTTAGCCATTGTTGTTGTCGTCATAATATATATAACACGAACATTGTGAATGTATTTGAATCCCTTTTTATCTATCCAAAATGTGGATGTCATCATGTTTACATTTTGAGAAATAATTCTGCTTTTTTCCATGTTTATTGTGATTTTCTGTTGACCCTGTTCTTTGTATGGAATCTGATGCACATTCTGTGTTTTAAGGTCATCTGTCTAAATCTGTTCTCATGTGTTATTTTCTCTGGCGTGAAAACCTGTTGATAGGAACAAACAGTGTTGCACCATGAAGTTGTCTTTTACTTGTCTGCTTTGTGTGATGTTCAGAACATTTCAACCCAAGTGCCATCCTTCTCTTGATCCTCTTTGTTCTTTGAACAGCTCTTCAAACTGACAGGGTTCAAAATACTCCACCTTTTTGGCTAAAAAAGAGAAAAAGAAAAAAGACCTTGTTGCAATGTGAATTGTAACTTTTTTCCCCGAGTGAGCTGATGGTGGCCCCACTGCCCTCACTGACCGTAAACTTCCTTGCTTCTCATCCAGGTCAATGTGGTCAGTAAAGTGTGACCTGCTCCCCCCTCCCCTGGCTGTCCTCATCTCTTTCTCCCTCTCTAGAGTCACTTGACTGGTGCAAACACCCTGAGTCCACAACTGCAAAAGACTCTGCTTTTCCCTCACTTTTTTCCGTCGTGGCTTTATCCCTCTCTTGTTTACTGCTCTGTTCCACACCCTCTGTCTTAGTCTGCTGCTTCCCAAGTCACCTCTTGAAAAGTTAGTCCATCTAGTTACTCTTATTTCCTTCAGAAAACTCTTTGCCATGGTGCATTATTTTTCTCATGTATGAACTGAAAATAAATAACACGAGAAAAGAAGTATTTCCTGTCGCCAGTGGTGCCATTTAAGCTAACCTTAGCATTGTTGTTAATTTTTGCTTATGTGAATTATATTATTGTTAGTCAAACATGCTAGTGAAAGCCCTTATGCTAATTGTGTTTTAGCTAAAATTGGCACCTTAGCTCATTTTTATATAAAACTTAACTTATACTGAATCTGATAATTCAATGTTAGTCAGCTTCCTGATAGCTTTACAGCTAACCTTAACATTTCAGCCAATTTTAGCACATAAACTATTGTTTGACATATTAAATGGACTAAGTTTCAGAATTAATCACTTTTAGTGGTCAGTATTTTCGCTGCTGAGTATCTAGCAGGAAACGTGTATCCATGACATTTAGAAAATGGAAAACAGTGTTGATGATGCAGCCGATCCCCCAATCTGGACTTACAGCAGACACTTACAGACTTTTACAGCATAGGTAACTAAAAAAATGTCATTATTATAAATTTTGGGTTTTCCTGACTTTTATGACCCGCCCTGTAAAACTGGTGTTTTTCAAGCTCTGCAGAGCCTTTCCTCGTTCACCTCTAATCATTTCCTATATTTTTGCTGAAATGTTTGTGCAGTGCAGCACTTCGCCCACCCCCAACTCCGTCTCTCCTCACTAGTGCGCCTGTTGTCACCTAAGCTCCGGACGCTGAACTCACTTTCTATATTTAGCATGTTCATATAGTTCAGTTGGGGAGCTCATGCAGTGGCTTTACCCTGATTTGCAGAGCTCGGTTCTGCAGAGGCCATGCCGCCGTTAACACAGAGAAGTCGAACCGCTCCATGCGGGAGCGAAGGGGTTAACACCAGTCACTCAGCATGCGGGAGCCGTGGCAGGCGGGCAGGCAGGCAGCGCAGAGGCTGACCTCTGACCCTGCAGGAAAGGAATGTGGAAGCTCTTTCATCCAGGACAGAAACCAAAGACACCCAGGCGGTTGGAAAGTGGCGGTTCAATTCTGCTTTCAACATTTTTGATTAGGGAAAGTAAGCAGAGGCTCCTCCTTGTGAATGTGCTGTTCTGTGTTTGTTGTAGAGGCGTCTGCCATTTTGGTTTTCCATCCTGCAGCAATGTTTTTGTTACTATGTGACACTACGTTAACTCTTTTGCTGGTTTGTTGCTGGTGCTGTTCATGCTGCTGGAAGCTAGAAGGCCTGTGTGACCTGTAGGCGCATACATTTGTCACAGTTTACCCTTTAAAACCAGATGAAATAACTTACTAATGGAAAAACTAAATTATAAGGCATTATTAGTCACTGAGTCCTTTTTTCTATTAAATATATATGTTTATATGTGGCTGTTTTATCAAAGAGTCTGAATTTATGGTGAAACAAGTATTTCTTTTTACATCGTATATGGAGAGTAACTATGACTACTAAACTGATTTATTCCAAAATATATTTGAAAATAAATCAGATTTTTACTTTCATCAGCCACTTGAAAATTATTGCAGCTGTATTATTAACTTGAATACTAAAAAAGTTTTTTTCAGTAAATGTTTCTTTTTGACACATTTTTATCTCTGTATGTTTATTCTGATAATATTGATTAAAGGAATAAACTCTGAAACTAGCAGCCTGTCCACCACAGCGTTACCTTTGACTGCAGTGAATATATTCTAAATTGTTGTATCCAGTACTTGCTGTCACCTTGAACATCTAGGCCATTGTCACCTGTGCCAGGTGTCTTTAGCTACTGCAGGGAGCCTTCATATCTTATTTCATGCAAAGTGTGTATTCTTTTACGAGTGAAAATAAGCACATTTCAAAATGTTTTTTACATTAGTAATACATTCACTCATTAATGTTGCGATGTTGATACATTATGTAGCCCTTATTTAGAAGTCAAGTTGTAGACTTACAGACTAAACTCTATATTTCACATCAGTGTTTCTGTTTGTAGCATGAGCCAAGGTGTCGTTGCTCAGAATCATTTTGCTTATTAGCAGATTTGCCCCCCCTGGTTCGTACCTTCATGTTGCCATTTTGTCCTGCTCTGCCTCGTTTCCATATTGATGTATTTTAACAATTGCTTTTCATAATGTTTTTCTTTGTATGCAAATTTTTTTTATGAATTATTGGAATACTCTGTTATAGAAATGCTAAAATCTCGCACATAATTTCAGTTATTATCAGAAAAGCTTGAATTACACATTGTTTTCCATTTATTTGGGCTGATTTCCTCATTAAATTTGGAAAATTATTTCTCCATATCAAACCAGAAGATCTCATACTGATAGATAATACTGTTCTAGAGTTATAACATAAGTTCACACTAAAGTGCATTTTAGTCAAAATATGCAAATGACAAAAGCCCAACAACACAATATATTTCTTTTGAAAACTGTTTCTTAGGATAGGGTGGACTTTGAAGGACACACCAGACCCGTCCTTCAAACGCAGGAAAAAGGCGACGCATTTGTGAGCTGCATTTTTGGAGGAACCTTTGAACTTCAACAGCCTTTGTTGCATCGCTGTGATGTAATCGGCCCTCAAATGAGACCCTGGAAATGAATTTGGACACACTCCCTTACTTTAATTCACAAAATTTAAGACAGTATAAAATCCATTTTTGAACAGAAAAAATTTCATCTGAATTATTTGCTGACTTGTTTATTTTTCATTTTTTTGTCATGACTGACTGTCATTCCTGGCTCAGGTTTTGCTGTTGGCCAGCAAACTGAAATCTCACAATTCACTTATTTTTAATTTTGCATTTTCCCGTTGATTTAGCTGTTAAAGCTGCAGTATGAAACTTTTATTAAAAAATATGTTTTTGGCTATTTGTTAAAACTGTCACCATGTTGTGACAGTTTAGCATGAGACAGATAATCTGAGAATAGACCAGTTTCTCCACCTGCTCCCTAAGCTACTATTGCCTTCTGAAGGAAAGCTCCGCTCCTGACCAAAAACAACCAATCGGTAGATTTTGTGTACAGAACGCAGCCCTCCATGTAGGCAGAATCCACTGTATGTAATGTGTGAAGAGAGAGAGGGCGACACGACATGGTACAGGTCAGGAATGTGTGATGTGGGTAGCCCCCTCTACAATAGAGCAGGGCTCCCTGAGGCCTTCAATGGGATGGGTGTCATCGCTATGCAGCCTCCCTGCTGGGTGATGACCACCACTCCGCACTGCTGCTGCCCTGTCCTCTCAACCACTCCTGTAGACACGTATGTGTGTAAGACATTCAGCACAGATGAAAGGAAAAGTAGTTTGTAAAGAAAAGAGACAGACGGCGACCAGGCATTTGCCTTTAGGCAATAAGCTGTTGTTGGACAATATTAGAAGTATTTTATATTCCAGAATATTTGTTGTCTTCCAGAACCCAATGACCTTTCACACAGAGGGGAAAATGTAAAATTTTTAATTGTACTTGTTCATCTTGCATGTACCGTACATGTTTATGTGACAGATGCTCAAACAGCGGCTGACATTTGGGATCAGCGTTGTGTCCTAACCATGTGGAACTTAGCTGCTGGTTCAAATGGGAGGATTCCAGCAGGTTCGTGAAGGGGAAAGAAAGGGGTTAGCAGAAGAAAGGGAGATCATTTGGTCCTTCAGCAACTAATATGACTTAATGTGTCTTAAAAACTGTTCTTATTGTTGTCAAGAATTCAGTGAGTTAAGGATGTTACACACACCTAAACACCTTGCCTGGAAGTGGTTGTGTGTGTTTCTATCTTCCCAAGAATTACAGCAGCCTTATCCTGTTTCATAATAAGTACATACATGTAAACACACACACACACACACACACACACACACACACACACACACACACACACACACACACACACACACACACACACATGCTTTCTACTCTGTCCTGTCATCTGCAGACTCACATGATGAGGGATGGATCTTAACAAATGTGTCCTCTGAGGACGAGGATGATTTCTTTAACTTGCTTTCATGTTTGTCAGATTTGCAGTGCAGCTCCCTCTAGTGGCCATAAAGGCCACCTATTGCAAAAATTTAACATGCAGATGATTTTCTTTGGGCAGGCCGGGCAGGGGCTGTGGGATTCTGGTCTTATGGTGACTTCCAGCAAAGATAGTTTAACTTCACTACATTCCCAATTGATTGGATTTCTATGTTAAGGCTGTGCAAGATTAAATCTGTAGTGATTCTGATTTAGGCCTGTAGATTTTGTCTTTACTTTTATTTAAATAAAAGATTTGTAAGGCCCACAAAAGCGTCAGTGAGTCAGGCAAGCATTCCAGGAAGCATCAGCTTGTGAATCTTAAAGGCAACTTAATTTGTTTCAGCCTTTTTTCCAGTTATGATATTTCTGCAATAGTATCTGTGTGTGTGTGTGTGTGTGTGTGTGTGTGTGTGTGTGTGTGTGTGTGTGTGTGTGTGTGTGTGTGTGTGTGTAGGGGAGGGAGTGTAGAATGTATAGAAAACATTTGTGCTGTAGGGATTTTTGGAAACAACACACATGTTTATCTAAATGCTGTGAGTCATTTGATCTGTGTAGCCTACTGGTTTTTTCTATATAACCAGAAACAAGTTGCAGCTTGTTTACATAAGAGAAACATGTCAGTTGTCTCATAAGAGGATCCAGTACTGACAGTATATCTCTGAGGCAGAGGAGAAACAGGGTTTTATGAATATTTATTAAAACTTATTTACACTCTGCAACAGCAATAACATTTTTCTGATTCATTCATATGAACCCCAAGGTTCCATCTTGGGGACTCGCAAGATCAGATTCTGACAAATAAAAGGGATCCATCTAGTCAGCTCTCAGTTATTACAGATAGAAAGTAGTGATCAGACCTGAAATCGGGTTAATAGTGATGGACTCTGACCTGAATCTTCAGAATCACATAAAGACATTTACAAAGTCGGCCTTCTGTCACCTGAATATATCCAGGATTAGAGGACTAATGTCTCATAAAGCTCTAGAGAAACTCAACGCAGGTTTATCTTTAGTCACATTGATTACTGCAACAGTGTCTTCACAGGTCTACCTAAAAAAAAAACAGACAGCTGTAGCTGATCCAGAAAGCCACTGCTCACATCACCAAACCACATCACTGCACTTCTAAGGCCTTCCACTGGTGCCTTGCAGCTCAGAGACTAGACTTTAAAACACTTCTGTTAGTTTAGAAATCACTGACCGGCTTAGCACCAAAATACATTATGATATGCTGTTGGTGCATCAACCTTCCAGACATCTCAGGTCTTCTGGTTCTAGTCTGCTTTTTATCCCAAGAATCAGAACCAAACATGGAGAAGCAGCATCTAATCTGGAATAATCTTCCAGAAAACTGCAAAACGTCCCTTAGATCAAGTCTTAAAAACCTATTTGTTTAGAGTTGTTCTTAACAACTGGTACATCTTGAAGAGGAGCCTTTCTTCTAACTTTTCATTACTATCCTTTATTTAGCCACTGCAATGGAAGGTTTTATGTTTTCGTCTTGTAAAGCATTGCATCATCATGTTGCTGAATGTACTATACAAGTGCACACACACATCACACACACACATTGTTCAAATGTGTGTGTGATGCATTTTATTGCAGTTTGTGGTACTGGGGCAAATATTGTCCACTTATCTTTGCATTGTTTGTTTTTCTTTCTCCTGTGACAGGACAGTAAAGATGCAGGGCAGTATTTCCCACTCACCGCCAGCCATAGCTGTTGGCACTGGGTGAGGGGCAGAGAAGCCAAACGAGAGGAGGAGAAACCAAGGTGGAGATATAAAGGTGGGAAGTTCCCAGACAGAAGGATTCTAACCAGCCGGTACAGTTTGCTTTCAATTCAAAGATTGTAAATTTGACCCCAAATCGTTTTGACTTTTTAAATCACTTTTGTCTCACAACCGACTTTCTTTGACCGCAATATTCCAGCTAGAAACCAGACGCAACCTTTGAACCGCTGATCACCTTTGGCTTCTCCCCAACACCTTCCGACGTTGAGCCTGCGAGGCAGGGGAACCGGACGTGACGTTCATGGCAGCGGCATTCTAGGGCTGCCATGGCAGCTGCTGCCGCCGATGCCTCACACTGTATTACCGCACTGACGCCGGAGGAAGAGGGACGACGCACCGCCGCCAAGCTGTTTGGGAGCGCCGCCCCGCTGCCACGGACGGAGAGAGAGCGAGATCGGGGGAAAGAGAGGGAAGAGGAAGGAGAGAAAGTAGGGAGAGCGAGTGGGAACGAGTGTCTGGTGTGCGGGGCCCTGTTTGTCACGCAGGAGAAGCTCCGGCTCCACACGTCGAGTCACACCGGAGAGAAGCCTTTCCACTGCTCACAGCCACACTGTCCCAAGGCCTTCAGCTCCAAGTACAAACTTTTCAGGTATCAGTCACATCTGCAATTTGATATCATTTGATTACAGGCCACACCGAGGGTTAATTTAGACTTCTATGTTTAAATGTTGTCGTTAGAACCACTACATGGGAAATGTCTACCATGGAGTGTTCAGGCCAATTCAAACATTATCAGTTTGTCCCGTTAGAGCCCCAAACGTCAACGTGTTTAATTTTGATTTCATGTGATATGAAATAGTTGGATGCCTTTTTACTCTGATAACCCTAAATAAAAGACGGTAACAGTCACCTAATTCAGGGTAATCATATGATTCTGAAATGACATCAATTGATGAAACAAAGCCATTAAGCTAAATGTTTTCAAAGTTATCAGTGAAAATTTAAATCAAGATATAAATAAATCATCATTCTCAACCATTTTTGGCAAAACTCCAAAGCCGTTCCAAAAAAACATTCATTTTGACTTGAGTTTTTAAGTTCTGTAAGAAGGAGTTTTCTTTATCTGCAGATAAGACACGAGATCTATGTTTTCTACACCACCTCTGCATTGTGTCATTATTTGCAGGCATATGGCCACACACTCTCCGCAGAAGACCCATCAGTGTTCGTTCTGTGAAAAAATGTTCCACCGCAAAGACCACCTGAAGAACCACCTGCAGACCCATGACCCCAACAAAGAGGCCTTCAAGTGCGAGGAGTGTGGGAAGCACTACAATACCAAGCTGGGATACAAGCGCCATGTGGCCATGCACTCTGCTACTGCGGGGGATCTAACCTGCAAAGTGTGCATGCAGAGTTACGAAAGCACGCCTGTCCTCCTGGAGCATCTCAAGAGCCACTCGGGGAAGTCTTCCGGTGGGGCCAAGGAGAAAAAACACCCGTGTGACCACTGTGACCGACGTTTCTACACACGGAAAGATGTGAGACGACACATGGTGGTCCACACAGGGCGAAAAGACTTTCTGTGCCAGTACTGTGCCCAGCGCTTTGGCAGGAAAGACCATCTGACACGGCATGTGAAGAAGAGCCACTCGCAGGAGCTGCTGAAGATTAAGACGGAGCCCCCGGATATGCTAGGCCTGTTGACGACAGGATCTCCGCCGTGCTCAGTAAAGGAGGAACTCAGCCCCATGATGTGCGGCATGGGACCCAACAAAGACCCCATGATGGGGAAGTCATTCCCCAGCGGGGCACCCTTTCCCATGAGCATGTATAACCCTCACCATCTCCAGGCCATGTCTAATTCTGGTGTGGGGCCTCCACATCCTTCCCTAATGCCCAATTCCTTGTCTGCAGCTATGGGCATGGGCTGTCATATGGAATCCACTGCATCGATTCATCCACACTCCCACCACCACCATCACCACCACCACCATCACCATCATCACCATTCCCCTCCAACGCCCCCGCACCACCAGCCTGCGGCTCCCCAGCAGCAGCACCAGCCCCAGCCAGCACCCAAATACCAGCTGGGATCTACCTCATACCTGCTGGACAAGCCCTTGAAAGTAGAGATGGAGAGTTTTCTCATGGATCTGCAGAGTGGTCTACCAGGCCCGGTTCCCTCTGCAGAGCCCCATGCTGCTGCCTCACCCCCTAAGGACGGACTGGAGCCCACCTCAGGCTTGGCCGATGACCTTTGCGGGGATCCCCTCCTGTCCAAGAGCCCTGCAGTGATCGCTGAGTCTCTGTGTGCTGCTAACATGGATTTTTCCCACCTGCTGGGTTTCCTGCCCCTAAACCTTCCTCCCTACAGTGCCCCCATGAGCACCGGAGGACTGGTTATGGGGTACACCTCATCTGTGACCTCCTCCACTTCTTCCTCTTCCTCTTCATCTCTGCACGCCGCCGAGCCCCATGCCGCCGCCGTCGCCGCGGCAGCCGCCGCCGTCGCCACGGCACCTCTTACCTCTTTGCAACCGCAACCTCAGGAGCAGCAGAGCTCCAGCGGGGGTCTGGGCCTTGGATCCCTGCACCCCCTTCCACCAGTGTTCAGCTCCAGCCTTAGTAACACCACGTTGCCTCGCTTTCACCAGGCCTTTCAGTGACACAGGCAGCCTCTTCCCTGGCAAGGTGGCCTCCTCCACACCAGCACCAGCTCAGCTTGGATATTTCAGGTCACTATGAACAAGACCTGATGGAAAAGTTGGAGAATCAAGTTTAAAAATAAATGTGTAAATGAACACTTAGAAGCCTTAAATGAAAGTGCGCACAAAAGCTTTTGATTGAGCCTTAAAAGGAAGTTGAAACCTCTTTGAGTAAAAAGGAAAATATAAGAAAAGAAGGTGAAGCAGCTTTTATTTGGGCTTTTTTTCCCCCGTTATCCTATAGATATAACAATGTATTAACCCTTGTTTTTTTTTTGTTTTTCATTTACGTCCCCTTTTATCTTCCCCCTTTTTAGTAGAATAGAGGGCAGGATCAGTAGGCCTCAAGGCGTGGTACTGCATACTTAAAGTAATAATATAAAAAGAAAAAAAAACAAAGATCATTTTTAGTGGAGATTATCTGTCTTGTTGTGACCCAGAAAAATATAGTTTGAAGTGGAAATTTTGTTTTTACTCTATTGTTCCCTGCATCCCCCCAAATGTAAGAACATGGAAGAATGTTTCATATGTTGAGTTTTGAACCACCCCATGCTAATACCCTGAATCATCTTGATTAATTCAGAGGAGAGAACTCAGTGGGGGAAAGAGATGAACGGTAGTTTCTTCCATGAGGTGACTTGGCCAGACCCGCAAAACAAGCTCAACCTCCAAAAAAAGTGCTCTTCAAATAATACAAAAGTGACACGAAAATTAGTCTGATTTAGGAGCAAAACACAAAGGAACTATGGAAAAATAATGAGCTTTACCACAACTTATTTTGTTGTCGTTTCTCAAGAAAAGCACTTTTTGTTTAACAAAAGGCACTTCGATTCTCGTCTCCTCCCTCGTACTTTCGTATGAAAACCTCTTTGTGCCGGCTAGAAAACAAATCCTCTGTGAAACTCCACTTACTCAGAAGTTGACATGTACGGTTTACAAAACTGCGTAAACCTTAAACCAGGAGAGCAGATTTTTCATGCGCTCTATTTCTAAGGTCTGTGCTGACCCTGCAAGAATCAAGAAGCAGAACAATGTTAGTTCTTACCAAATCCGTTTTATAGTTTGTGAAAAATTCAATTGCATAATTTCCAAGCTAGAATGGCAGCTTTTCTGCGTTAACGGCGCCATATTCATGTCTCTGACGACTCACGCAATCGGTGTGTCCAAATTCAGGGGCTGCATCCATCAAAGGCCCAACTTAAAGACCGATTACATCTGAAAGATGTGATGAAAACTGTCTCCAGATTTGAAGGACGGGCCTAGCGAATCCTTCGCAGCCCACCCAATCCCAAGATTCATTGCGTGTCGAACGGGAAATCTTTTGAAATCTTTTGTTCCAACAATGGTGGACGAAAGAGGAAATGAGAGTAGGAGAGGAATACAGTTTCATAGAAAAATTAAAAGCCTAAAGTGGTTGTATTGTTAAGCTTTTGTTATTTGCATTGTTTTTAATATTTTTTGGTGAAAAATACATGTATTTAATTAATGACAAAGATAAAGAGTTAATAAAAATGCAAGATTCATTTTTACTAGCTTGTTAAGTGCCGTCACTGTTCCTATGTGACATTGTAGAGGTCAATCTGAAGGCCAGAGCATCCAGCTCCACAGCCACCATTTACTTTCCCGGTAAACGAAGAACCCAGTTTACGCCGACCGGTAGCCCTTTGGTGGACGCAGCCCCTGAATTTGGATGCCACCAACGGCACACAGGTAGAAAACGATTTCTCTGTGTTTGAGATGTAAATGAGTTGTGAGACTCCAGAGCCGGGCTGGCAGACAGAATCCATACAGGGAGGGAAACTGGTGCGTAGGAGCCTCTTTCCTTCTTCCTCCTCGGAGTTACCTTGAAAAGTTTCCGTTATCGTTATATTTTTTTGTTGACCCATTCTCTCGGCTGCCTTACATATCTTTTCTTAAGATACGTATGTCTATTTTTTTCTTCAAATACTCCAAACTCATCTTTTAGGCAGTCTTTTAAAAAGATGCATCATCAAGGTGAATGATGAACCCTGAGATATGTGAATGGATAAAAAGAACAAAGGAAATTAGTTGCCGATAAGTAAAAATGTTTGAAAGAATGTTATTGCAGTGTACGAAATATCTCAAAAATGAATATCGAAATTGCTTTTAATGTGTATTTTAGGTAGATGTATTAAAACTAAGTGACAATGTTTTTAATGTCTTGCAGGTTTACTTTTGTTTGTATCTTGCATTTTTTTTTTTGAGTAAGAAAAAGATGAATTATTTTCTTTGTCCCTCAAACTTTCTCTGTCGTATCCGACCGTTGCTTGTTGTACTTGAGTCGGAGAAGAAGAATCCAAACTTTGGATGGGAATTATTTGTAGGAGGCTGCTAGTGGTTTAGTTGTCAGCTAGTATTTGAGCTAGCTATAGATTGTGTTGTAGGGATGCTTACATGGATGGCATTTAAGTATTTCAAACTGCAGGCCTTGGAGTTCTAACCTTAAACTAAGAGCCTTTAAAAAAACCTTAGTCCAAAGTTAACTTGAAGCCTAAAAATCCTTTCAGATTTAGTTCTGTCTCTTAGTGTGGTCACTGTGACTCGGCTTGAAATGTTTCAGGGGGAAAAAAATCTCATAGTATGTTGAAATTCCTTCTAAATGTTCACTTTACAGTCTGTTTCATTTTTTGATTTTTAACAGTATAATGTCATGCTATTGACATTTCTCTGGTTGTAGCAGCCATTGCTTACTGTATGTAGCTATTGCTTAGCATACAGGCCTATTGCTACGTACTATATAAGCTTATTATGTTCAGTATTGATTTTTTTCCCTTATAGTACCTATCTATTACTACCCAGGGTTTCCCCCAGTGTATTATAAGCATGGCCGCCATGCTTTGCTAGCCCTGCCCCAGGCTAAGCGTTGCGCTGTTTGGGATTCCCCTCACTAATTTCCCCTCAGGAAGCAGGTGGAGAATCCGTTTTCTGATTGGCTGCCTGTCACATTCAGCGTTAAGCTCCCAGTCAGAAAGACCCTAATTGAAATCGAACCCCCCAACCCCCTCAACAGAATTGTAGGACACTACATTGCTCGCGCACCCCACACAGCCAGGCTTAGCAGGTACCATTTCTCCTTCACATAATCTTTTTTTAATAACTATATAAGTATTTTGATTAGATTTCATTTTTCCATCTGTATAAACTTTGTATTAGATTGCTTAACATGCAAAGTTTTTTATTTACTTTCTTATTTCATTTTTTTTGGTCTCATTCACCAGTAGAAAACTTTTCATTTCCAAACTGGACTTTTTCTTAATGCATTTTTTTGACGATATTTAAAAAGTTGTGTCTAATTTTTCAAAGTAAGCTTTTGTGAGACTCCAGATGAAATAGATTGAGGTAGAAATGATTTTTAAAAGAAAGGCAGCGCGTTGTTCACAGTGACCACATTATAGAGAACAGCATCGCATTTCTAGAAACAAAACTTATCTTTGTTTTTGTTCTGTTCCTGAAACGACAGACAAATCTGAATGTTCGTCTCACTCCTTAACATCTTATTTCATCCATAAATATTGTTACAATTTTACACCAACTCTCTTGATGTTTAGTAATGTCTGTGCATCAGGTGAGCCCAATCTGTCAAAAACAAACATAATCCAAAACCACAGCACATGAGCATCGAAGCTAAATCTCTTATTGCTGCTTTAGCCACGGTTGGTGATGTACGACAACTGTAGACCACTAGAACATTTTGAAAGCTAAATGTATTTTTTTTTCTGAAACATAGACAGTGAGCCAAACCAACAAAGTGTTCATCAGCCCCACCACTTCGTTACTCCTCCTCCTCCTCCTCCTCCTCCTCCTCGTCCTCCTCCTCTTTTTAAATTTTTTTAGCTGCTTTGTAGAGTAAAAGGGTCTGAAAACATGGCGACTCCAGGAGGATGCAGTCATTGAACCGCCTGGGCTTTGACATTCAAAGCAACAGGAAGGTGTTAAGAGACTGACTGTACAACTTGGGGGGGAAAGTACTTATAGTTTTGTATTTGTTTTGTTTTGTTTTTTTTCTTCATGATATATTATTTTCTGTTTGTATAAAACAGGACCTTGAAAAAAAAACAACACAACACATCACCTCATTTTTATTTGTTTATTTTCTTACCAAAACCTTGGGAGAAGAAACTACATCTTTGCACAATAGCTTATTAAGAAATCTTCACTTTTTTTTTGTTTTTGTTTTTTTATGCTGTAGGAAAAGGAACCGTGTCAGTGGGCCGCTGACCGCCTGGTGTGTTGGAAAAGCACACTTTGATAGTATTGGATAATTCTGACCGAGTGACGGTGTCTAAAGGTTTAAAGTTACGCAGCTTCACGTTGTCATCAAAGTTACACTTTTTTTTAATCCAATATCAATCTAAAATTACACAAATTGTGAGATTAAATCATAATTTTTTTTACGATTGATCAAACTTCCTAATGACCCTATATGATTAGCTGTCGGCACCTTCCGTAGAATTTCTATCGTAAACCGAAGATTAAAATTAGATTTTTTGTTTTCTTTGTAAGAGTTTTAAGACTTGTTAAAGAAGAACTCTTCTGGTTTAAGCCAAATTTGTAGCAGTCCCATTGAGCATTTATATTTTTGGAACAAATTTCTCATTTTGTCCCTAAATAAAAAGAAAGAAGTAAAAAAGCTTTCAGTGTGCATAAAGTTTGTCCTCCCTGGGTTTCTGTGAGCTAATCTGAATTCTAGCACTTTCAACTTTAAAAAAAAAGAGTATTTTTTTTTCTTTTAAAGTTTCAGCTTATATGTTCATATGTTTTTAATTTTGTATTGATCCTGTATATGTATGTGCCATTAGTTTGATGTTTAAACTTTATCAGGATTTGTGTATTTCTCTTCTCCAAAAGAATAACAGTATTTTTGATATACTTTTCACTAATATCCTTCTACAGAAGAGATCCCTGCTCCCTTTCTCCTTGTTCACTTGTTGTTTTTGACTTAACCAGCTTTGCCTTTCCCTTTTTCAAAAGTGTATCTAGTCAAACTGCAGCCAAGCATTTGAAGAAAACAGCAGCAGCAGCATGTCTGTTGGTCAGACGCGACGGTGGTCAGAGCTGTTGTCAGCAGAGCGTCTAGATCCACAGCCAATCACAGCGCGCGGATCCTGCTGCAGCAAAAACTCGGACGTCTCTGCTGCAGCTTGACGCATCGAAAATTTGCTAGAGAAAATTCCAAATTATTGAGATTAATCTCAGAACTTTTTTTTTTCTCAGACAAAATTTTGAAATTTCTGCGTTTTGAAAAGTGTAATTTTTTGACTTGGACATTTTTAGTTAGTTTCTATGTCAACATTTCTGAGTTTTTTTTCTCATTTTTCAAACTCAGAAATGTTTTTTCCAAGAAAACTTCTGAAATTAATCTCGTAATTTTAGTTTTTGTTTTAGTGAGAATTTGCTCCTTTTTTTCTGTCTACAAATGGCTTTAGTCAAACTGTTGTATCTACTGGCCGTTTTCACAGCATAGCTGGAAAAGTCAGAGTCCCCCTGTTATGAAGCACTTATGGTCTTGATCACAGAGCTGTGAATTTTTAATTTTTTTACCATATAGTACAACTTGCTAAAAAGTCATGTTGAGGAACAGCATTCAGCTGCAGCTTCAGTCACAAACTTGTAATTATTGGTGGGTTTGAATCTGATATGACGTTGATGATTATTGACAAGATTTTGACAATTTTTCTAAATCTACTATGGAAAAGGGAAAAAAATATGTAGGAGCTGAAGCTAATAAAATAAGAAAGATCTTTAAAAATCCAGACATGTTTGCAGGACAGGAGGGGAAAAGAGCTTCAGATGCAACAACAAAAAAAGTAATAATCTCATACATTTAACTTTTAACTAATTAAAATGACATCAGTCATTTTTATCATTTTTGAAATACATAAATATGGAAAATATCCACTAGGGCTGGGTATTTAGTGTATCATTTATCATGAAGATTTTCTTATAAGAATTTTGGTTTGTCGTTGCCACCATTAATTGATTTCTGTCCCAGCCAATATAGTTACCCCAGATACCCAATAAAAGGGTAAAACAGTTTTTTAGTGTTGATGTTATTATTGTCACACGATATGATAAATTCGTTGCCCACCCCTCATGAATGGTTGGTATGAAGGCTTACAAATTTGTTTGTGGTCATAAAAAAGTTTTTTGACATACAGATTGTCTAATCGGTTTATGGCTGATTAAGCTGATGGTTAAAATCTAAATTATTTGCAGGAGGCCACTGCTGTTCAATGTGATCATGACTACTTATCAGTTCAGGAAGTGGAAAAATACCCATATTGAGGAAATTAAGAGGAGTTTGATATTAGTAATTTTGGTAATGTTACAGAAATGATTATATGGAAAAATAATAATAATGAATATAGGATGTTTACCTATCCAATAGGTAAAAATTGTGAGCATTTATGATTTAGTCCTTTGGGAGGGAAAATTATCATTTTGGACGGCTGTAGTGTCACTTTTATTTTTGTCTACATTTTCCACACTTTTTCCAGTGTGCAGCTTCCGTAGCTTGTGCTGAACAAAAAGCTGAGACACAGACACTTCTGAAGCTCCGACACTGACAGAGATGCTGCGCTGGTCATCCGCTTGGCTGCAGCTCCAATACCTCCGCCTGCACCTACTAGGGATGCACTTATCCTCTCTTTCCTTTTATACTGGTAGGTGCGGTGCAGACATTTTAAGGGAATTATTTCCATCATTGTAAACCTGAGAAATTGCTGATTTGATTTGAACGATTTTTGTTCCTCTCTCTCCCTCTATTGTTTTTGGCTTTAGTACGAACCTGGGTAATGTCTGCTGCAGACAGCATCCACATGTAGATTTATATATTTTTTAGCTAAAATGTAAGTTGTGCATTCCATCCTCTTTGTGTATCTTGTTAGGTGACATAGCCCGTTTTTATTTTTTTACAAGCAACTACAGCCACCTTTTGGAATAAACTAAAAAAAAAAGGTGAACAATAACAAGCTACTTGCATTCTCTCACACTGTTATATAGCATGGAGCTTATCGACTACAGGGAGAGTTCAAGGATCCACATCAGGAGTCTTCCTTTTTAACATATCTCATGTAATCAGTTGCTGCAATTTCTTAGTGACAGATGTATATTGGTTGATCCAAAGAGATGAACACAACAGCAGAAATATTGACTTATTGTACAGTACAGTGTATCTTTGACTTCTCATGTGTTATGTTGAAATAATTAAAAGACAAACCAGTGGTTTCATACCCTATCTGCAGTCCTGTGTTTATTGTGGAGACTAGGGGTCATGGGAGACTCCCAGTAATGTTTGGTTTTACTTTTGTGATGGTAAGACAGAATAAGCCTCTTTTCTTTGTAGGAAGTCGCCAAAATAACAGTTTGCTATGTAGTCGGGTCTAACAAACAACAGAAAATGTTCAGAAACGTCATGATTCAATTCAGTTACCATTTAGTGGCCAATGATTTTAAAAATGTTATCTTCAAAACTACATCGGTTTTCCCCACACACAATTATATACACCACAACCCCCGTTCAGGGCAGCTGTGGCTACAATCCAGTAGCTTGCTGTCATGTGAGTGAATGGGATTGATTGTAAAGTGTCTTGAGTGTCCTTGAAAAATGCTGTACAATTCAGGTAGTGCTGAAGGAAAAGGGTTCAAACTGGTTCTAGCAAGGTGGAATAGGTGCACACATTCTTCAATTATGATTAAATGTTCATCTATCCTTAATCCAGCGTCAGGTTACGGGGGCGGCAGCCTAAGCAGGGTCTCTGACTTCCCTGTCTCCAACCCTTTGTTCCAGCTCTGGAAGAATCCCAAGGCCTTTCCCAGAATCAGAGTTCCTCCAGTGTGTCCTGAATCCCAGAGGAACCCACCTCAATCCGATGATGTGCACGAAACATCTCTCTATTGAGGCATCCAGAAGTCATCCTAACCAGACGTTCCTCTCGATGTGGAAGCAGCAGATCTACTGAGCCTCTACAGCTAGTGGTCCCCAAACTACATTTGGTCCGGTGCCCTGAACAATACCAGAGAGCATTTAGATTTCTTTTTTCATATACCATATTTTCTGGACTATAAGCTGCTACTTTTTTCCTAAGCTTTGAAGCATGTGGCTTATATGTGGATTTTTCTTCAAACACCAGGGGGCTCTTTAGCAGGAAGTGAATGATTGGAAGTCAAAATTGGAAATAAAAGAACGTGCCGATTTAAACGAAATTAGGTTTTAATAGGGAATTGAAATTTGAGAATGTTGTTGATCAGTTAAATAGCATTGAGGGGAAAAAGATTTTTTTGTTTTTTTTAAATAATACTGGGATCATGAGAATTTGAGGTATAGATATTAGGATCCAGTAGATGGCAGTGGTGCAACAATAAGATTCAAGCTGCTGTTGAAATCTAAAGAATAAAGCGCCCATTTTCATTTAGCACATGCTAGTAGCAAAAAGAAGGATCAGCACTTTTACTGTTTCAATTACCATTCAGAAACTACCGCAATAAGTTCTGTTAAATCTAAACTTGGCAAAGTTTTCTTTTTCAACCGTAATAAATGTGATATTTAATTGACCTGTTATGACTCAAATTTTGGGTGTCCGCCTTCCTCTGCTGCTGCTGCATCAATGTGGAAAACCTGGAGCGGCAGAAATATCTGAGGCTTATAGTCTGGTGCGGCTTATAGTCCAAAAAATACGTATTTATTTCATAAATAGTGTTATTTCCTGGATTTATTCAGTGAAGAACCCAGTGAGGGTTATTTGATTGTGCTTTCTAGAAAACAGTACATTTTTATAAGTAGGCACTCCTTCAAAGGTCACTTTTTCTGTTACAAACGGACCCCGGACCCCCACCAGAGAAGGGAAAAGTTATGTGGAGCCTCACAGGATAAAGTTTGGGGACCACTGCTCTACAGGATGACTGAGCTTCTAAGACTCTCCTCTAAGCCAACTTATGTGGCTTTAACCAGTTGTTCCCCAGTCAGCCACAGCCAGACTCATTTCCATTTGCCGGTCGGGTCGGGTCAGGTCGGGTCCTCCCTGTTTTTTGAAACCAACACAGGGGTGCTGCAATCTGGGCCAAGCCAGATATTGCATGCAAATGATTTGATTGGCATTAGACCGATCTGACTGTGGAATTAAGTCACTGGATGTTTCAAAGTCCTCTGATAACATTTCAACCACCAATCCGCCTATAGAGAGATTTGACAATGGAGAAAGGGCTTTAGAGGTCCAGTGTCCAGAACCTCGTATTGATCGTCTGTATCTATGATGTGGTAAAAACGTCAATTGACCGGAAGTCTTTGATGTGACTAAATGTATGTCTTAGACATGTCTTAACAATTGGATGCATGCAAACATTGTTTACATTAAGTATGCCAGCTTGTGGCCATAAGTTTGACAGCAACTTTAATCTTTTAGGTTGGGCTTCATAAAAAAAAAACTAATATAATTAATATTTATCATTTATATTGTTTATATTTTTCATGCACATTTAATTTTGAAAATATGATTCTATTTCAAATGTTGAAGAGAAACAATCTGGACTTTGTCTGTGGCTCTTTGTGACAGGTCAGAATAAAACCAGGACAACAGCTTCATGCAAAGTAGCCAAACATTATGTGGAAAACTATAGATTGTTGTCACTGTGAAAATCTAAAGAATAACAAAACCATCCATAGATTTTCCCATCCCGGTCCAGAGTCTGGATTACAGACTGGACGACTATGTCTGAGTGCCTGGCTAGAGTTGTCAACACTGGCCTAATTATATCAAAGCTATACTTACATCAGCTGAACAGACTCCCATACATACACTTACAGGATGGGATCTGTGCCATAACACAGGAATAGTAGCTGCTTTGGTTTTGTAGCATGTTCTTCAGCAGAAACGACACGAGACAAGGCTAGACACTGAACACACAAATGAACACTTTCACATGGAAAGGAGCAGTGTGGTGATTTATCACTGTAAACCAAGATGGATGGCTAGAGAAGCACCCGACCCAAATGCAAAGCCAGATTATGTTTTGCAACATTTAAATGAGGGGTTCATGTACAGCAACAGTAAAAGCATTTCCACTCCTGAACTTGTCCACATTTTGGTGGATTCCAACCATAAATTGTAATGTTTTCATGTGACAGGCCAATATAAAGTGTAGCATAAGTGTGAAGTGGAAGAAAAATTATACAATGGTTTTGTTAATTTCGTTAATAAACTCTGAAGGCCTCAGAGGTTTGTTAGAAAAAAAAAAAATTAGCCAGTTTTCATATTCAACTTGTCATCACTTTATTGTCATTGTACATTTTGTATATAGACAATCTGTAAAAGAAACAAACAGAAAGTTAAAAAAACCCAAAAGAAAAAAAAAACACATTGCTCTAAAAGTCATCAAGAGCATCATGCTTTTGGCTAAAACAATGACAGGAATCATTACAGAGTGCCACAAACAGCCAAACGTAACAAATACAAAGCTCTTATTTACACTGGAAACCCTGATCCGTGCATATGTTCACACAGAACCCAGGCCCCTCGAGTCTGTTTTAAAAAAAACTAAAATCTCTCCTGGGTGTGCCCCTCAGCAGCAGGAGAGGAGTGGCTCCACCTTAAAATCAGGCAGAAGTAAAGAGGATTCGGAAAGTTTAATAAGGTTCCCATAAGTGAATGGAAATAAATGTGTAAGAATTCACCAAGCCAGATGTTGACTGATCTCAGCTCATCTCACCTCTCCTCTGGGAGCAGTTTGGGATTATAATGAGGACCAGGAAATTATTTATTTCCACTTTCTTGGTTTAAATGAGTGAAGATTTAAGTACCAGTATCACCTTAAAGGGAGTGGAAGAAAGAAAGAAAAAAAAACTCCCCCAGAAATATGTCATTTAATTCAAATCACAAAATAAAAGAAATAAAAATAAGTTCCATTTCATTTGTTTAGGCTCTTGGAAAAGTTTTTCTCTTATGCAACATTCAGTCCGTTAGCTGGATTCTGTGCCAATAAGCCCAGAAACATTTTTTTTGTGGGATTTTAGGAAATCTGAAAACATATCCAGTTATTCAAAGAAGCTGCTGCAGCTGTTATATGAGCAGGGATTCACCACAGGTGCAAAGAAATTCATAGCTTTAGCTAATTATAGATTAATCTGTATTATTCACACCTATAACATGTCAGATGTGAAGGAAGGGAAGAGATTTGAAACTATAAATTAATCACTCAACCTTCTCCTGTAGCCACTGAGCAAAATATCTCAATGTTTTTGCTACGATGGATCATCTTTGGGGAGCCTTAATGTCACCATTTTTTTTAAATGTGTCCTAAAGTTAGTTTTTAAGTTAAAATATCAGGGAAGAAAGTAAGTTGATGTGTAAGATGTGCAAACCTGCAACAAAAATAACAGACATTTGTTTGTGTATGAGTCAGTTTAGTTCTCATAAAACCACTGTGTGTTTTAAGAACATTGGACAGCTGAAAATCTGTTCAAAGCCATTTTCACACACTTCGCTGGAGCTTTATGGAAAAGTCATGTGGGGATGTGAAAAAAATGCTCCAAGGGGAAAGATTTCCCATCTGGGAAGATTGTGGAGTGAGTTGGGTTTAGGGATACTTTATCAGAGAAGATTCCAGAACCAAAGATCTCCTGAAAACGTTCAGCACTGATGTGTGAAAATGGCTAATAGCATTTTGGTTAATGATGCAGATCTGCTCTTTGAGTAAAAGTCAAACTTTAGATGTCAACTTTTACGGGTTACTGTGATTGTTTTCTTCTCCTTTTAAGCAAATACGGTGATATTAGCTCTGAACACTCTTTCCATCACTGCATAGTTCTGCAGGCTCTGGGACTGCTAAGGCTACACTGTTGAAGATACTTCAGTACGTTCTGCTTTCGGACACAAACGGTCTCCTCGTTCCGTTGCCGCTCCACCCGTGTTGCCGTAGCCACCGCCGTTCGCTCCAAATATTTACGTCCAATCAGAAGCGCTTCTGAAACGTTTAGGATAAACGAACCGGTACGCCGAGATGGATTGTGGGAAACGTGGTTCCAACGGGGACGCGGCAAACCCGTAAAAAAAAAAGAAAGAAAAAAAGTCATGGAACATTTAAATGATCCTTCTCTTGTATTACAATGTAAAAGAGCCCAGCATAATTCCAACACCAAAACCCTGATCCAGAAACTCTCAGAACCAAAACCTAAAGTCTCCCTCTGACAGCAGAATCAGTGAAGAGTCAGACGCGATTAGTGTGAAGAAAACACAAGATGTGGCGTCCAAGGAGACAAAAGAAAAGAAGAAAAAAAAACAAGAAAAAAAATATGATGGTGGCCAAACTAAAAACTTTAAGTTGGAAACATTGAAAGAAAAAAAAAAAGTGCAGAAATTTATCTGACAAGCTTTGGCCCGCTGTGTGTGTGTGTGTGTGTGTGTGTGTGTGTGTGTGTGTGCAGGGTGAGGCGACAGGAGACACCGTCCAGGTCTCTGTCCCAACACGGAGGACAGGAGGGCGGGACAGAGGAAAACAGCAAGCTAGGCTCTGCTGCTTGGCTGTTATTCCACCATGTGGCCAGCAGATGGGGTTGTTGCATCATATCAATAAACCCCTGTTCCTTCTGCACACAAGTCAGTGCTTGTTGGACAAAAGAATAATAATAACAATAATAAAAAAACAAACGTATTAAAAAAAAATTCAGAAAAATAAACCAAGAACTAGGAGAACAGCAGCGGCTCCGAGGAATCAGTCGATCTTGACGGCGGCGTAGATTTTCCTGATGAACATGTAGGCTGCGTAGAAACCGATTGTGCCCGTTAGCAGCCAGAAGGACAACACCATGAGGGTGGTGTAACCAAAGTACAACAGGGAGGGGATGAACTCCACAATGTCCAGCTAGAGACAAATCACACACACAGAAAGATTTTAAATCAGAAACACCTGAAACAGACAGAGGTCATGTTAGAGAGAAGAGGCCTGAGAACCACCTTTAAGCTGCAACAACACATTTTGTACTGCTTCCCAAACAATTAGCAGAGAAGGTGTTGGTTGAGAAAACAGCGACTGCGACTTACCAGAGGTCTGTTTGTTGTAAATATAAATATTTTCAGTTTGACTAAGTTTGACATTTCTAAAATGGAGGTCAGTTTGACTGACCTTCTTCCCTGATACAAACCCTTTGCCATTGAACGTCGTCCTGCAACAGGTTTCACCAACTCAAACTTAAGACTTTTTAAGAACCACTATGACTGAATTTCAAGACTTTCATTATAATAGAAACGTACAAAGGAAAACTACTTATTTTACATGGTAGAGTGCATCCTGGGCTAAAAAAAAACAAAACTTCAAACAGCATCGTATGGGTTGACTAAAGAAGCGAGTCGGTGGTGAACATGAATGTTATCCAGTCAACTGGAGATAATTTACACATTACCAATGATGGACACAGAATGCTAGCAGGTACAGGTACATTAGCAGCTAATTAGCGGTAGCCTCAAGCGCCTTGACACAGAATGTAAAAAAGATGTTTTTGTGCGACTAAAACTTTTGCCTGTTAGAAAAGTCTCACGAGAAAAATAAACTACAAAATAAATAGTCCTGTCAGCTGTGATTAATATATTTAAGGCAGACTTCTTTATTAAAAGGAATTTAAAACATTTTAAGGCCTGAATTTAAGACTTAAAACTTTTCAAGGACGCACAGAAAGAAAAAGTTTACTGGTAACTTTACAGAACCTAACTTCAAAAACTCTTTTTAAAGAAATGATTAGTATTAATTCTAACAAGAGCTACACAATAAATCAAGTCATTGTAATATCAGTTTGCACAATATTCTAGATGCAATAAAATATTGTATTGGATGTTATGCTTCAAGCATGAGGGACTAAAGCTCTGCATATCCATGACACATTAGTCCAGTGGACAGCCTGACTGCCCCATGAATATTTTAGTGCCTGAAAAAAAATTCTGATTTTAATGGAAGAAAAGACTTATTTTTGCACTTTTCAGCAATAGTGTCAAATACGTCCCTAACCTCTAGTCAGTAACGTTATGCTGGTTTCGTATCCTACCATCAGTATCAACTACAATTACTTTGAACAAACTGGAGTAATATGAGTAACAACATTTCATTTCCCTCAGAATCAGTAAAGTATTTTTCAATTGAATTAATTTTTACATCCATGTTAAACTTTCAGAGACAGCAGTTTATGGTGATGCAGAATGACTAAGGACAGCTCAGATCAGAGTCCAGGTCTCCTGGTTTTTACCTTATTGACAAAGTAGAAGACGGCGTAAATCAGGACGTAGAAAGCAGAGCCTCCTGACACCAGGAACGTTCTCCACCACCACCGGTAGTCCTGGCGGTGAGGAGCACACACACGCCACGTCATCGTTCTCCGTGTGGCATGAAGCCATAGTGACATATAACCATAGCGACACTCCTGCGTCTTGGCGGCCTTACCTCTGCACACAGCTGGAAATAGACCATCACAATGCTGATCTGAGAGCAGGACACCACCAGGATGATGAAAACCAGGAACAGAAACCCAAAGAGGTAGTAAAACTGATTCTCCCAGATGGCCTGTAGGTGGCGACACAAACACATTGATGAGGATGTTACAGGGCCTGGAATCCAACCTTCATTTTCATTTCCTAATAATAGGGAAGAATTTCCTTAGAACTGAAAAGATGAGCTTAGACTTACACTGAAGATGAAGAAGAGTTCTATGAACATGGCGCCAAATGGTAAGATCCCAGCCATGAGGATTCTGGGAGGTAGAGAAAGAAATGAAAACTTGTAGTTGATGAACTATAAATAGAATGAATGAGGATCTGGAGAACACTCACCCCACAAACTTGTTCATGTACCAGCGCTGCTCCGGGACCTGGCGGGGAATCTGGTTGGTGCGAACTGGGTTGTCATACGGCTGCTTACGGAAGCCAAAGTAGTAACCCAGGTAGACCAGAGGCATGGAGATGCCAAACCACATGCACAGCAGGGCCAGCATGGTGGTGAAGGGAACCTGGAATCCAGAGCAGGACAGGAGACCAAGAGAAACGTCACAAAACATCAGATGAGAGAAATCGACCATGAAAAGCTAATGTTTAGCCTTCATCCTGCTTGTTTTGCCTTTGTTTTCTAGGACAATCAAGTAACAATGTTACCTTCAGTTGTTATAGGAATTATCTATATGTTGAATGTGACTTAAAGAAATTTGACTTTGTAATTTAATGCCTTGAAATTAGGTCTCTGTCTCTTTAAAAACCCCTCCTCTTTCTGACACTCTGCCTTCAGGAAATCGTCACAAAATATTGATTTTATAAACATGCTGATCTAAAATATGTAGACTGACCAATTAAAATCACAGTATTTTTCTCATTATGACCACTTTAGGTAACAACAAGTATGAACTGAAATATTTTACACCGATTATAATTTTCGATCCAGAAAACCTTCAGAAGTTTAGTAGCATTTACTCCCAGTAGAAAACCTTTCTGGTTGGGTGTAAAAGGACTGAACTCACTGCCCCCGAGGAGTGTTCCCCCCAAATGAAACAGTTCAGAACGAAGCAGATTCCAAACACGGCTCCGGGATACAAAGTGGCCGTCTGGAAGAGAAACAAATGAAAAATAGACTTCAGCCTCAGTCGCTCCCCGAAACATGACCAGCAAAACAAAGTTGGTTTCATGCTTGGAGATCATTGAACAAATTTAATGTTACGGTTTTAGCTAAATAATAGCAATACAAACCTTGCATTAAACACAGTTGAAACCTTACAAATTGCTTAGTTTGAAACAAGGCTCCAGAGTTCTGCTCTACATGTTGTTATGAGACACATTACAGTCAGTAAGTAGAGCATCACTGTTGTTCTCTGGATGCTGGTGTTGGAATGTTTTAGGCTGCGCTGCTCTGTGCCTGACCTTGACCAGAGACGAGAACTTATTCTGGAGCTTTATTGTCCCATGTGATCAGTTTCAACCACTAAGACTGGATGAAATTAATACAATTCTACAGTCATGAGAACATATTTAAATAAAATTTTAAAAAATGCTAAAGACCGGCTTACACAAAATGCTCCTTTCCTCCACCGATGGCCCTTTAGTGTGCGGTACAGTCTGCCAGCAAAATAACCCCCAAACACACTGAAGGAAAAACATCCACAGGTTGGAGATATTCTCATTGGAACATCACCTTATTCTGTTACTGTGAGGATTTAAAGCAGCTATTGAAGCTTTTACCCCATAAACATGAAGAGGAAACATGAAGTAGTCATCAAGGCTCCTCTGCTCGATGGAGACAACATGCCCAACATGGCAACAACTGCAACACAAAAACAGGTGAATGTTATTATCTGAGGAAAGATTCAAGCATGTGGATCTGAGCTGAAACATCACGATGAGCTTAGTGAGAACAGGCAGGCTAAACAAGGACCTCTAAAACAGCTGCAGTAGTTTGTGTTTTATTATACGTTTATTCAGTCATATGAACATATTAGACTTCATAAGCAAGAATGTTGGTCATGTGAAATTTTTTTTTTAAATCATATAAGGAATAAGAATTTTGAAAATGGCAAAGGTTTGTACAGCAAAGAGAACGGAAGCCAAACTCACAGATGACAATAAGGATCATGCAGAAAAGTTGGATCCCTGAGCCCAGCAGGGAGCTGAGGATCATGGGATACTGCGGCGGTCTGAAGACGTCGCCATGGACGTTCTTCCACCCCGACTCCTCCATTGTATCTTCCTGGTTAGAAATGAGAAACACTACTTAGAAAAAACAGAAGTGAGCCTGTGAATGAAAACCAGATTTTAACAGGCAAAAAAATCTCAAAGATGAAAACGATTTGTTGGAGCAAACACTCTTGGTTTTTCTTACAATGTCGTCCTCTCTGTTGTAGTTGGCGATGTCCTTCCGCAAGGTTCTTATGATGATCATACTCAAAATCCCTGAAAGACAAAGGCAGAGCAGGAAAAAGGATTCATACAACCAGAAAGACAAACTCTTGCTGTGGCATTTAGAATGAGACAACAGTAGCTGCCTTTTCATTAACCATATAATTGCACAATTTGACATTTTGATAATAAATTTACTTAATCGAAACACACTAAGTAAAAAAACAAAACAAAAAAAACTTGAATTTTTCAATAATAAATCGCAGAGCTAGGATGATGTGGTTTTTCTTTTTCAGCCTCATACTGTGTCCTGAAGGGACACAGAGTCAAATCTGACAGTGTGAGATATGATGTTATTATTCTCATCTTATCAAAGGGCAGCACCTCCCAGGGCTGCAGCCTCAGGCACCTGTCTGCCCTTGTCCTATGTTGTCTGTTTTCTTTGCTGAATGATGACAATAAAAGCTGATCCTGATTTGTGGACATATTAAAATTGCTTTATTTCACAAAACTGTAATGACAATATTTTTTTGCATCAACAACCAGATGTTACCACTGGTGCAAAACACAAAGACTTTGAAACACAAACTTCCTGTAGAGGAAGATCTACTCCTTCCTTTACAAACACAACAATTGCTAAATTGTATTTTTTTTGACATTAGTGGAATGTTGATAAAGTTTTATTCACATTTGTAACAGAAACAAAGCTACTGATATGGTGTCATAAAATGTGAAAAGGAGAAAATCCCCAGATTTGATAAAAAGGACACTTCCATCTCATTATCTGATTTTCAAAATAAAATCAAAGTACGAGTGCTAATACATAGATAAAAGCAAAAGATTATATAAGTTTTATATATAAAACAACAACCTTTTGTCACTTAATGGTTGTAACCTCTCCACTCTGTTAACTCCCATAATTAAAGCCTCTTCATTCTAGTTGAACATTTTGAAAATTTAAGTTACACCTCAATAGATTTTACTGGAATTTCATGTGACAAATCAACAGTATAGTAATGTGTGAACATTTGTAAAAATGTTATAAAACATTTTTACAAACCAAAATTTGAGCATAAATCTCTTTATAAAGAGTTATTCTGCTTGTCATTTACTCTAATCTGTTGTCCCATTTCTGGCCTCAGAGGTTTGTTTTAGTAGTGAACAAAGATCATGAAGCCTTACAGCCGTACCAGAGAGGAAGAAGACGACCACCACAGAGTTGACGATGGAGAACCAGTGAATCTGGACGTCGCTCATGGTCAGGTATGTGTCCCAGCGCGAGGCCCACTTCACCTCACTCTCCTGTGCAAATGAGACAAGAAGTTCAGGGACTCAAACTGAGAAAAAGATTAGATTTTTAGATAGATACCTGGTTTGATACCAGGTATCAAATGATGTTTTGATATCTGGTTTGGTATCAAAACGGCAGGCCAAACAGTGAACTTGAGCTTTGAAATCAGGAAAACACATTGAAATCTTATGGCACCAGGATGGTAAATGCTCCTAAACGTATTTTAAAGATTCTCAGTAGGGACTTAAAGATGGCCTAAGTGTCTGAGAAGAGATCTCCGATTACTGTTAAAAGATAAACAGGTTTGTCCTTTAAGCAAGATAAACCTGGTTAATCACCACATCCATCAGAATCAGCAGCAAAAAAACCCCAAAACAATCTGTTGATTTAAAAAAAAAAATAGCTAAGAAATTTAGGTGAGTTGAGTTTAGCCATTTGAAAAAACATGGTCATTTTCATTTTACGCTAACTGCAATATTTATGTACACCACTTTTATCTTATTCAGTTAAATCCTGATGTTTGTTTTTTGACCAACATATTTTCTAAATTCAATTTAAAAACATCAGAAGTGTTTTGTTTATTATTTGGGCTTTAGATGTTTTACAACCAAGTCTGAATTTTGATTAGAAAAGGTTTCATTTCGCTGACCTTCCATGTGACAGAATATGTGAAAAGAATTTCATTCTCTTTGGTTGGGTCAACCTCCTGGGGGTCAGAACCACTGGCTTCAGGCAGAGTGCAGGTTTTTTCTGTTTCAACAGCCTTCAGATCTACACATCAAATAAAGAAAAAGAAATTCAAAGCATCAGGTGACTTTCTAACCGACACATTCGCTTCATTTGACCAAAATAGTTAGCGTTAACCTCGAGTTTGACCACCAAAGCTTTTGTAAAGCTCGAGTTGATACCAACCTTCCACTCTGACACTTTGAGGTAAAACCTCAAAACGCACCACTCTGTAGTTGTGAGTCTCTCCCTCTTCTACTTTCTCCCTGTGAAAGTACAGGATGAAGGACAGGTGGTTGTGCAGATAAAACTGGAACAAGAAAAAAAACAACACAGGATTTAATTAGTGTTTTCCCAAACTTCCGTTTCATATTGCTGAGAACTGGAAATCCAAATGATTTCCAGTTCAGTGAAAACCATTCCAAACATGCGTTTGGAATGGTTTTCACCTTTTTTGAAATATTTCTCTGTCCAAACCTAGAGTGTGAGGGGAAGACTCTCCATGATTCTAAGATATGTGCTCCATGCTAGTTTACAACATCTACGTCCTGTTTGTTAGAGCCAGGCTATCAACATTTGCACAGCCTGCTTGATTCGCTCCAAACCAGTAGAAGGAAACATGTTTTATTTGTGTTTTGTTTTCCGTTTTGATACATTTTAAAATTTCACACTATATATTTACTATTGGTGCAACGATTGCAGTTTTCCGGCCGATCACCAATTACCGATCTTGTAAAATGCTTAACCTGCCATTTCCAATTTTGGCCAATACCATTTTTTTTTTTGTCTGAAATGTTGCTCAATATGTCAAGAAAGTTGTTGAGTTGGCAGCAGTGAGGTCACTATTGTTAATTATAAACGTACAGACATAAGTTGGTGTGCCGGTCTGTCAGTCAAACCTTTCTTGTCTGAGAGCAGAAGAGGACAGAGGCTGATTCTTGGACCTTTGCCAAATTAGATAAGATCAGTGGATAAGATCGGCTTCATATGTAAAAATTGGCCGATTACAGATCTCCCCAAATTAAGGAAATTGGCACAGATAAATTGGCTGGTCAATAAATCTGTGCACCGCTAATATTTACTGATGGGCTTTATCAGCTCATAAAATCTATATTGAATTTTTAACTCACTGTTTTTAATCTATTTAAATTGTCTTATGTGACATTCAAAAGTTCATGTAAAGCCTTTAGCAGAAAACAAAAATAAAATGATTTTTAACAATATCCTATCATATTCACATTCGCTTGCATGGTTAATGATAAATATGTGCATTCCTCGGGTTGGGTCAGTTAGTGAGTGATGAGGCAAAAGCTGCTTCAAAGAGGCGAGTGTGAAATCTACCTTGTTTTTGTCGACGAAACCAAGTCTGTAGCCGTGTTCAAACTGAACATCTTTATCTGCAACCTTCTTCTGCTCCTCATCTCCTCCCATTTCTCTGTTGGGGTAAAACTCCAACCTGGTGGCAACTGGAAGGTTGTCTGCAATCCTGAAATAACACACATCAACACCGCTCTTCATTTGGTTTTCAATTCCCAAGCCTTTAATTTCACAGTTAGATTATAAATGCAAGAAAGTAAAAACTAAAATAAACACAAGTTTAAAGTGAGAAATTAAAAAACGGGTTCCTAAGCCATGTTGGATTATATTTAGAGCAATTATTTGGAACCAGCTTGTTGGTTTTCTGCTTTATAAACGGGCAGTAGAGGGTAAATGGGATGAACTCACAGGTGAACGTAGTACTCCTCCTGGATTCGTTCCGCCACCAGCTTACTCTCCTGCACGTTGAGCTTCTTCTTGCTGCACATCAGCTCACATTTCTTATCCTCGTTCATCTTTACATTGTAGAGCGTATTCACTATGCGATCTCCACGTAAAACCTCACCTGTGCAAATAACACCGGGATATAAGATATTAGAAACAAAGGCACAAGAATTACTAGTTAGATATTTAAATATCTGAAAATGCCAAAAAATAAGTGAACAAAACAGAAAAAGACAGCAAAAAATTACATTTTACAAATTCAACTGCTCCTTTAACTTGTTCTTAGTATGTTTAAAATGAGCCCATCTTAGTGAGTGTGAACAGTACAAAGATGAGCTAATCTGTTTACTGCCAAATATTTTTTGCTATTGTGAGAAACTGTTTAATTATAAACAGCTACTGTCTTATCCAAAATATATAACTTTCTTAGAGTTTCACTTTGCTCGTGTTTTAACTAGTAACGCAGTCAGTGATCCACTTTTTCACTCCTAATGCAGGCTTATATTGATCCGATAAAAAAAACAGTGCTGAACTGACTTAAAATGTTTCTTTTTTTAAAAAACACAGATATAAATGTATTGAATTACAAATTTATTTGATAACTCAAATCCCCTCCTGTTTATTAAAATATACCAATAGCTTCACAAGCTTGGTCAAATATGTAAAAACACAACTTTAATTTGTCGAGTTAGTGCAATTAGGAGTAGAACAGTCAATGTAACAAAACAAGTAAATAAAAAAAGAAAAACTGACTAAAGCAACAGGTCAAACATGTTTAAAAAAAATCTTCTTTCAAATTGTTCAGAAAGTCCAATTAGTAATTTTGAAAATAATGTAAAATACATAATAAAGCAGAACATCTCAGAGCACAAAGCAAAGAATTAGACTGAATAGATCTACCCTCATGGATCGGGCACATTGTCACCGATATCCAATCTAAATGTTTTTTCAATATCGGGACCAATACCGATATTAATATTGGATCACTGTGTCTCTAGTTATAACCCAAATTTATGTGTCAGTCTGACTCTGATTGGCTGTTGGCATCAAATATTGCAAGATATTACAAGATATAGTAATATCTTGTAATATTCCATCAAAACAAAGACTGTAGTGTTTTCTGCAGCATTTTGGCATACTCACAGGCTGCAGCAAAATGGACAAAAATAAAACACAAATAGCACAATATTTTTTTGCTGTGTTGAACATACTCAAATTAACATTCCAGTTTCTAATATAGTATCTGTTTTAACACAAGTTAAAAGAAAAAAAACCTGTTAAAATAATATTTAACAGAAAATTTCCTTGAGCATTGTGAGACATTATGGAAAATAGGTAAATAAAAAAACAATGAATAGGTGTGCAAAACCCATTTTGAGAGAGTAAAAATGTTTCGTAAATATGTCAATCAAGTTTAAACTCTACAGCAAACATGTACTGTCTGACAAGCTGTGCTCAACCATACACATAGAGTCATCTAAGTCATAGAACATTAGTTGTTTTTTAAACATGAACATAGTAGACACTGAAACGCAAGCAAATTTATAAAAATCAATGCCACAATCTGCAGCCCACCTACCCAAGTTTTCCGCCTTGTATAAGACTGAGTCAGGCTTACAGAAAGGCAGGGAATAGTATTCATATGGAAGCTGTGTACGGGAGCTGGTCAGCTTCACCGCCTGAAAAGACAATCACATTCAGTCAACACGGGCTCATGCAAACACACACACACACACACACACACACACACACACACACACACACACACACACACACACACACACACACACACACACAAGCAACCTGGTCTACAGCAAACATTGAAAAGCATCAAGTACCTCTACATCCTAAATAAAGATAGCTGAAGTCATGAGTGCTAAATTTATAAAAGGACGTTGCTGTTTTTAGTGAAGAAGTCTCTAATTATTAACCATTTATGATGAATTGGGAGGGAAATCCCAGCAATACGTAGTCAGTTTAAATAGCTGGCAGCTTGTTTCGTCTGAATTTCTCATCGTTTTCAGCACTAAGATGTTATCTTATATCTTCTGACAATTCTGGTTTACAAGATATTTAAGTAGGTTCTGCTTTGAAATGGGCAAATTGAAAAAACCCACACAATTATAATTCTTAAAAATGAACAGGGACACAGAAAAAGACTAATAAAAACTGTTAACTGGGGAGTTAAATAAAAATGAAACAAGGGACAGAAGATCAATTTTAGTGTATTGTGTAACTTTCTAAAATCTCCCCAATCAGATTAAAACCTGGAGAACATTACACAACTTCAAACCACATCCTTATTGTGAAATGTCAAATGAAAACTGCAAATAATTTACTAGAGTTTCAGCTTTACCTTAATTTCTACTTGAGCCCCTTCATGGAAGTCCTGAGGAGCGACGCCGGGGACATAGAAGGACCGGCTCACAGGGAGCAGCGCCACCAGCAGCAGCAAGGCCCACCACGTCTCCTGCAGCACACAGCAGCAACCAGTCAACAACCCAGCAAACCCTGCATAATGCTCACAGTCAGCAGTCATGTTGGGCATGAAGGGAAAGTTTCTGCAGCATGTTACCAAACAGACCCTGGACAGACTGTATCTGTGAAAAGGAGTCCTGCATACACTTTCACTTGCAGACTGATTAGTTTCCACACGTCATTCTGATTTAAAATCGAAAGAAATAAGGCAGCAGAGATAGGAAACAATAGTTTAGAAGAGTTTTACAGCGTCTGAGCTAAAGTTTGAGGTGATGTGAGCTTCACTTCTCAGCCTTTTCTGGTGACTCATGTAACTCACAGGTCACTGTTAATTAATACAACGTGACCAATGACTAAACAACATGGTTATTTCATTTGAAAGGTTACACACACGTTTATTTAGGTATTTACATTAAATGAAACGGCTTAAAATAAGCCATTGCCCCAAATAGGGGAAAAGAATTCAGAGGGTAAAATTTACAAAAAAATGAAAATACCGCAAGTCTATTATCCATGAGAAGAAGATCAAGTTACAAAAGGAAATTACAAGCTGGAGAATCTGTTTATTCAAATACTGTTTATTGAAGCCACCACTAACACCGACCCATTCCTTACAGGCATGGAGGCATGAAACAAACGCTCAGCTCAGCTGCACTTCTCTTATTTCACAGTACGGACTGGGAGGTAAAACATGGCTGCTTCTTTCCATCAGAAAGAGGAGAATGACGGCACACAACAGCAAACAACAAGACAGGAAGATGGTAAAACCACGCAATTCTGATTAGCTTAAGGTTCTCATGTTTCTTGTTTCCTAACCCATTTACTGACTATTTGGTTCAATAAAGATTTAAATAAAGGCCTTCTGAATGTGGCAATACAGCCAGATTTTGTAATAAGTCACTAAAAAATTGAGTGGCTGGTAAGAATCAACTATAAAACTTCAGCCAGATGTGTAACTTCACAAATGTAAATGGAGCTGAATAGAAAATAAACTAAAAGACCTGTCCTCTGCTTCAGATTGAATAAAGATGCTCATGTCATCTCGGGGATCCAGAACCAAGCAAAACAGGAAAAACATGTTCCCTCCGAGTTCCTCTCCAAATAAACGGCTTCAAAGCCAAAAAAACAGATTCAGAAAGATTAAACTTTTACAGTAAAACTACCTCACTGATGAGGAGTGAGTTTCATTCATCTCCACATGTTGATGGATTACACACTAGCTGCATTTCCGCTAAACATGCAGTTGCACTTAAACAGAAACTACGAAAATACATTTTCTTAATGGAAACAGGTCAATTTGGAGAAAAACTCATGTTTTTTATTAAAATGTTTTTACACTGGGATGAGGTGGTTTTTCAGCTCTATCAAAATGGATACAATTCACAAAACTGCAATGGAAACACTATTTTAACATCATCTGAGGCACCAGGACAAGTCAGATGTTAGGACTAGTGAAAACGACAAAGAAGACAACAAAAAGTAATAGGAGGCTGATGGATTGTTTTAGTTTTCTCCGTAGAATGAGCAGCTGGCTCCACCAGAGCTCTGTCAGCATCACACAGTTCATAAAAAGTTGTGTGTCATTTAGGGATGTGCCGATCAGGTTTTTTTCAGCCGATACAGATCAACCCTGAGGGCCGATTGCCGATTCCGATCCCCGATACCGATCACATAATTGTTATTTATTTATTTTTTATCATAAACACTACCGTTACATTATGTGGAAAAGAAAACCATGAAATCACCTTAATTTGTTTTTAATAACTTTTTCCAAGAAGAAAACTAAACAAAACAGGCATTGCGCAAATTGTGCTGCTATCAATAATATTATCTTTAACAGACTGATAACATATGAGGCTCTGAAGAAGCTAAATAATGCAAAGAGCCCAAATAAAACCTCTCAACATTGCCAAAAAATTCAAGTATAAAACTTAACATTCAAAGGCAAATACAGGATCCATTACA
>CAEGAF010120120.1:0-48710 GCA_903067075.1 Micropoecilia bifurca
CACACACACACACACACACACACACACACACACACACACACACACACACACACACACACACACACACACACACACAGAAGCCTAAATACCTCTTGCTGGATTTTTAATATATATTCTTTTAGTAGTTAACTGTTGTGATGATAATCATCATCATAAAAACATAGACTGCATGGCACATCAGTCATAGCACCACAAACCTAAATACTGATCTTAAATTTTTTTTAAGAATTCAAGAGACCTAAGAATTCAAAAATTCTAGTGCCTTCTTCAGGATGCCACCTACGTCAAAAAGGTGTGATCTATATCACTAAGCTGCACTTAACAACAGCATTTTAATCATATTTTCAAAATTTCTGATATTTACTGATGCTCTAATGAAGCTATCTGAAGAAAATAGCAAAAATAATGTCTCCAATGACGCCGTCAGTCTTGTTTTCCTTATCAGGACAATGATGGATCAAAATTCTTATCATGATAAGACATTTTTCACAACAGATGATAAACAGCACAATAATGCCCACCCAGCATGCTTTGTTCCTAGAAACATTCCCATGCTGACAGACCTGTGACAGTCGTGCCACACCCACAGGTGCTTGGCAGCTTTGGGCTTGAAGTCGGATTGGCCGTTGTTATGGATCTGAGAAGAGAAGCGCAGCAGGCGGCGGTACGCGTTGGCCGGCGTCTGCTCAGAGTTGGAGGCCAGGCAGTTCTCCTCGTACGCACACTGCAGCATGAACATGGGCCGGTCCTCCATGTAGGTGGTCTGCTCCACCACCTGAGGGTTCAGCACCAGGTCTGGAGCCGCTAAAGGTGGGAGGGAAAAAAAACAAAGAAAAGACGGAGACCAGAGATATTTAGAAAGACAGAGAGATGACTGCATGTAAAGTAAACAAGTGTTTTCTGTTCCAAACAACAGATTCCAAGAAAGAACCAAAGGTTTCTCTCTGATAAAGGTTCTTTAACAGTTTAACACAGATTTGGTAAAGTGTGTGTAAAAGGGGGAAGGAAATTTACTTTTATGACTGAAAACTAAAATTTGCAGTCAGTTTACAGCTCTTTGCAAAACTATTCATCCCCCTTAAACTACTATGCGGTTGAAACACAGTGTATGCTTCAAATGTTGACAGCAGATTTTAACACAAAGACACAGATGAAACCAAATGGACTTTGGGCTTTTCCAAGCCAAGAAAAGCTTTTGCTCCATGCTAGAGGAGACTGTAGAATAAATCAGGTTTTTATTGGCCCAAAAGAAAACAGAAACTTCTGGGAACCACATACGATTATTACAGAACCTGAAAAGCAAACATAATCTGTAATGATGGTTTTTATGTTCAAAGTATTTTATTGGAAACATTTGCAAAGTTTCGAGAATCTTTAAGAGTCATTCTTGCTGTTCATTTTAATTGTCTTTTAATAAATAATAGCTATCCAAATCTATTATATATACCAACCAAAGGCAAATGTGAATATCAATGTTCAAGTGTTGATATAGAAACTCCGCTGGATGTAGACCTGAGCTTTGACTGGGCCATTCCAGCACACAAATACACAAATTTCTTATCATAAGTATGAGAAAATATCACGATAATAGTTTAGGTCCATATCGCCCACTTTATTCTGTCACATAAAATACATGTTCAAATTCACATGAGTGTGAACATTTTGCCAAAACAAAGTGAAATACAATTTATGACACATTTTTAATATTATGCTTGATGCTGAGCAGAAGTGAGGCGTTTGATTAGCCTTTCCCAGAGTCTTACTTTCAGAGCAGGAGACCCCGGCGGAGTTGCGTCCCCCTCCTCTGGGGCAGCTGAGATGGGGTCCGTGGTGCAGACAGTGGGACAGAGACATCTCAGTTCCAGAGCAGCGAACGCCGCTCATCACCACACCGTCAGCACTGACCTCACCCGGCCAATACCACGTCTCCTGTGGACACACAAACATTCAGAGGCAAAATTATTTTCTAAAGTACAGAAAAAAACAACAACAAACAAAAAGAGGTTTCATGAGTAGAACTGACACAATAGACCTCTTCAATTACAGCATATTGTGCATTTTTTGAAAATCCTTACATTTGTTCCACATCACTGTGATGGAACTAAAAATAAAAAAAACTAGCAAATATTTCAAGGGCAGTATTATGTGTTTTTTAGGCTCACTGTGCTATAGAATGAGGCTATCAAGTAACTATGTTGCCTTCAGTTGTTCAGTTTGTAATTTAATGCCTTGAAATTGGCAGAAGCTCCTGCTCTTTCTAAAACTCCGCCTTCAGGAAGTCATCACAACATGGCTCCTATATTAACCCTTTAGCAATGTTTTTGCCAGCATTGCTCTGAGAAGCAACTCCTAAAATGAGCTCAGCAGGTGTTTACTAATTGCTGCTGGCTAGTCTGAAGGAGGTCTAAGGAGGAGCTTCATCTTCAAATGCGGCACTTGGTTCCACCCAGGTGTTTTACAAAGGTGAATGGTTGCCATGGGAGATTTCTCAAATCTGCATGAAAGAATCAAGACCACACTCCAGGTATGTTTTTGAAGAGGAAATAACCTTATAACATGTTATAAAGCTCAAAGTCATGTTAAAAATGATTTTGCCACTTTAAAGACAAACAGGAATTTCAGTGACTTTCAGTACAGAATTAATTTTGGAATTTTATAAGCTGAACTTTGAACGATTTTTATTCACTCATTTTTTTTCTTATCTGACTGATAAAAAGTCACATTTGTACATTCTCAGTCACTTGAAAAAGGTAATTAAAGCAGCGATGCCTCACCTCAGCTCCAAACAGTCACGTTTGTGTTCCACGTGGACTTATGTTTGAAAGCATATTGTACACATTCTTGTACTAGGAAATCTCAGTAGGATTTCCTGTTAGATCAAATACATTTTCATATGAAAGTTTTCACACTCAAAAAATGATGTTCCTAGTTAAATTGGTTATAATAACAGAAGCGCTGTAAGTACATCCGTCCTGTTTCTGCTGCCAGGCCGGGTAAGGCTTGTCTGAGGTGTCCTGTGATCAGAAAGCTCTACATTCCACAGCTCTGCAGACACTTTTAAACGCTGTTGGAGCTGTTGGAGCTAACTGCCACGTTTCCGACTGTAAACGATGTTATGAGCCCCTCACTTCATGCCAGGAGCCTGAATTTTGTTTTAGCACTTACTACTGTCAGCCTTGCCAAAAACAAAGAGGTCACTGAGACTGAAATTTAACTGTTAACATGATGATGTAATTAAAATGGAGGATGCTACAGTGGTGTGAAAAAGTGTTGGCCCCTCTACCCAATTTCCTATTATTTTGTATGTTTTTCACATTTAAGTGTTTCAGAACATCAAAATAATTTAGCTATTAGTCCAAAACCACACATGTAAGCACAGAATGCAGTTTTTAAGTAAAAAGGTTTGTTGTGAATGGATTTTTAAACCCTCAACAATAACATTTCTTTGCGTGACAATTTTTGAGTTTGACGGTTAAAGACTTAACCCTTGTGTTTAGAAATGGGGTCCAACTGACCCCACACACGTGAAACCTGTATCATTTGCCACAGTCCTCTATTTTGCCTCAGTCCTCGCACACACAAGGGTTAAGAGGATTCTTTTTCCTGATTCGGTATGAAAGCCTCTCCCATTTTATATAAGACATATATTTTACTGACCTTAAAAGATACATAATGCTAGAGTCAAGCTGTTTCCCAAGGAATGCATGTAGCATCACATGGGTTAGCAACAGAAGTGAACCAGTGGCGAAGACAAAGCTTTTCCAAGCAACTGCTGATAAAGCTGCACTTAACCATGACAGACGCCAAAAATCCCAGCCATGTAGCAAGGCTATGTTAGCGGCTATTATTAGCCTCAACCGGCTTGATTCACAGAACCCAGTGAAAACCTCTGGTTGCAATTAAAACGTTTGCCTGACAGAGAAGTCCTGTGAGAAAAAAGCACTATACACACAACACAAGATATTAATATACAAGATGAAATAGTCCAGCCATGAGAAAGGCAGGAGTTAACGTATTTAAAGCCAAATTACATTTTAAAACCTTTGAATGCCTTAATTATAGAATAATGACTGCACACCCTCATGAAACACGATGTTAGATCCATGCGAGTGGACTTGAAGTTTCCTCTTTCTAAGAACACATGAAAACTTGTTCTGCTAAAGACACAAGTACCTGGAAGGCACTGCTGGCGAAGCCCAGGCCCAGCTGTCTGCACACCACCATGGCCTCCATGGTTCCCCAGCCTTCACTGCACACTGTGCCCCACACCAAGGAGCCGTTCCTCTCCATCAGCACCTCCACACGGCCTTCAAAGGGGTTACGGCCTCCTCTCAGGCGCAGCTGTGGGTTCAAAATTAGAAGGAAAAAAAAGTATTAAGAACTTCAACATTCCCCTAATACAAGTCAGAAAAGCCATCAGAGAATCATTCTGTGATAAGAAAAACCCCACAATTCTTTAGCTTAGTGGTTCAGAATACGGCTCATGCTGTTCGGCAAGCAGACCCTCATCAAAAACAGCTGCTGAAGACAAACTAGTAAATCCCCCAACTGGATCTGGTTTCTTTGTTAGAGGTTCAGATTTACACCAACATGGAGGAGAGACTGACCCTCTGCTCGAAGCCCATAGCTGGGACGTTACATCGGACGGCTGCATCTTCTTCATGGCTGCAGCCCAGGGCCTCCTTGTTGAAGGGACACTCGGTTACGGACTTCTCAAATCCGGAGCACTTCACTTCATTCATGTGCACCGGCCCCATCCCTGAAGGGAGCACAAGCACGCAGGAGGTGATCAGATTTTTATCAACGAGTTAGTTTCATGTACTCAAAGATATAACTCAACATGGTTCCCCTAAACTCTTTTGGATATTCAGACAACACTGCAGACTTGTGGACTAGAGATTGAGCCTGTTGATTTCAGAATGAGAGTTTCCAGCCCAAACAAATGGACTTTTTTCACATTAAAATTAATGTGAAAAAAAGTTTCACTCTGTTAGATGGTTTTATATTCTTTCTGATCAAATATTAATATTTTGCTTCCCAAAGAATGCTGTATGAATTGTTGCCCTCTGACTCATAAATGAATATAGGCCTTAAGCTAAACTAAGCTAATCTAAGATAAAATAGGCTAAGTTAAACTATTCTAAACTTAAACTAAGCTAGGCCAAGATATGAGCAAGTTAAGTTAGAATTATATGGAATAATTTTAGCTAACACATGGCATGATTACCTTTCTTTTAAGCTAAACTAAGCATATATTCAACTAAGTTATGTTCCCCAACAGGAATTAGCTTTACTGAAAACAATTCAAACCAACATTACAAGACAACAAATGTCCAATATTACAAGGATTTTCTCAAAATAAAAAACAAATAATAATTTTTTCAGTTAATTTCAATTCTAGTTAAATTGAAATTAACTGTGAGGGAAGTTTGACAATTCTGTCAAATTTCCCTCACAGCAGAGCATAACAGGACAGTGGTTGAGTTTAGACATTTGCAGAGGTAGATCAGATCAGCTTCACATGTAAGTATCAGCCAATCACAGTTCTCTCAAAATTAAGGAAACCGGCCGATAAACCAGTCGGCCAATAAATCGCTGCATCTCTATCAATTTTCACAGCTATACAGACTAGAAAACTGCTACAGAATTGAATTAGATCTGAGAGGTCATGACCCTAAGAAAATCTGCACAGGGTTAACAAGAAAAAGACAGAATCAGTTTGTAAAATTTTACCAAGACGTGGTTTTACTCGACAGGGAAAGTGACGGCATGTTGGAAATTATAGACAGAGTTGTTCCAGCAGTAAAAACTGTCATTCTCAGCTATCTATTATGGGTTAGCTTTAGGTCTGCTTTCTAATTAGCATGGCTGTTTGGCTGCTTTCCCCTCCTCTGTACATGTTGGCCACATGTTTCTGTAGGCCATAATCACTGGTGAATCTGAATCAGCATCAAACAGCAGTGGGGATGAAAGAGCCAAACGACAAAACATTTAGAAATAAATCAATGAAAGTAAAACAGACTCTCCAGAGATGATGCGTACCTTGTCCAAGTTGTCCTCCAGACAGCGCTTCCTTTGCTGAGCCGAAGTCCAGCTCCCGACACACCACAGTGGCCGACAGCAGGTTCCAGTGGTCATCACATATGGTGCCCCACTCTCCATTCTTCATGACCTCCACCCTGCCCTCCCCCACGATGGCGCCACCGCGGAGGCGAACCAACGGCTGCTGAAAACGACAAACACAGAGGAGCCTCTATTGAAGCAGCAACAACTTTTTAAAGTTCAAACCACATATTTTGATTATTCTAATGAGTAGCGCTTTACTGAGAATCTCGATTATTAGAATTTCTCGAAGTTTTGATAACTTATGTTTTACTATTTAGCTCACTGATGATTATTTGTGCTGCGCAACAATCTCACTGTTGATGGAGCTGATAAGTGCCATTGTTTTCTTATTTAGAAAGAACTGAAATTATTATTTTTCACAGGCATCCTCTCCTTCATATAGGGAGTCGGCCTGGTGACATGGGAGAAACAAAACGCGGTCATGACTTAATAACACTTCCACACCACTTCCTATAATTAATTAGTCCCACAAAGCCAACGAGTCTTTTCGTGAAAGATTTTTATTTTCACTCCAACAGTAACCAACCGTTGAAGCTGTAGGTGTTAAACACTGGACTGAAAGTTAGTTAACGATGGAAGCAGTTTGGGAAGAGGGAAACCACAAAGTCCAGATTTGGTTTTCAGAGATATACAGCAATCATTTTGAGTCAAGTTGTTATAGAAACCGCTTATATGAAGGCTTATTCATGTTCATGACAGGTATTATGTCGTGCTTATGACAGTGTCATGTGAGTCTTATTCACCGCCCTTCAAATAAAGTGTTATCCCAGAGGGTGTTTTTATTGGCATTGTGCATTTTCTAGTAAAAATAATCCACCATTGTATATTATTAAGTTTGTGTACATGTGGGTTTCCTCCTCATTATTACACAGCTGCAGTTTTACAGCATTGAACCACAATTAAAAAGTAATAAAGGTGTAATAAGGCCACTGTTAGTCTTATTTAGCTTGTAAAGCTGTTAATTTCCAGATGTACAGCAGGAACACTTGTTAAGATTCAGACTTTAACCCTTGTGTGTTGTGAGGACTGAGTCAAATGTAGAGGACTGTGGCAAATGATACAGGTTTTATGTGTGTGTGGTCAGTTGGACCCCATTTCTAGACACAAGGGTTATGTCACATTTGTTCAACTAGATGAGGAGACATTTAAAAACTCCCAGAGACAGGAGAGGAAGTTTTAAAGGAGCCAAAGTTACATTTTCTACACAACAATTAACCCACATCAGAACCAGGGATGGGACTTAAACAGGTTCAATAACCTAACAAAGAAGGCTGGTTCTGGTTCTGATCCGGTTCTGATCTGGTTCTGATCTGGTTCTGCTCTGTTTCTGTTCGGGAAATGACTGTGGAACATCTGGAGACGATTTAGCAAAAAATAACTTACATAAACTCAAGAAAGTTATGGACAACCCTTAGCTTCCTCTTGTTTTACAAATAAGGAAATACTATTTACATTGGCAATTTTTCTTTTAGAAAAGAAAATAACTCGATTAATATCATAAATTCGACCTGGTAGGAAAAATTGGAGATGTATATTTTTAAGCCATATTTTCTGGCCCAGCAGACTGTAAGTAAACTGAAGCATTAATGCAGCCAGTAGCCTGTCTGTCATGGTAACTAACCGTCCCAAAATTATTAGAATAAACAATAATACTGCTGTTTTGAGAACATTTTCAAGTTATCTACTGACTACAAAAGTAAAGCATCATGGTGCATACTTTAATATACACCATCATGGCATTAAAATGGACGTTTGCTTTCTCAAACCCTATAATACTTTAATTTTGTAAAGAGTACCTCACACCAGAACTGGAAAGTAAAACACAACAACCAAACCCATGAAATGAAATGGAAATAAAAAACAGACAACAATGAAGACATAAGAAAATAGCCTATTATATCTCTGTAAATAAAATTAATCTTAAAAAAAAATCATCAAGATGGAAATTATCAAGTTAATTTTAATTTATCATGCAATTAATTGATTAATTGATCAATTTCTTAATGGACAGGCTTAGCAGCCAGTATGTTACAATGATATCATGTAAGCTAACCGTTAGCAGCAAAAGCTCCCTTGTTGCCCATCTGCAGGGCAGACAGAATAAAAAATGCATTAGAACAAAAACAGCCTTCTTTTGTAAACGTAGCACAACAAATCCGGTTGGGGCCGAAGCTTCGTGTCAGTGAGGACCGCTGCGCTGCGGACCGCTGCGCTGCGCTGCGCTGCGGACATCAGGGGGTTCAGAGCCGCTCCCAGCTCACCACCCAGCTGTGCAACGTGACATGAAGCATGAATGCTCAAAGCTCACACAGCTCCAGTGAGGTCACCCAGACTGAAACTCATGTTGGCGCCGCTCTTGGAAAAAGTATTAAGACGTCCGATGTTCACGATAGATGGGGGAATATCCTTCCCTCTTCTCAGTTGAGAGGTCAGAGGTCAGAGCCGCTCAGTGATAAAAAGAAAAACTCACTCAGATGTAAACGCTGAATCAGTAAGAAAGCTTAGATAAACTGAGGCTTTTACACCTACACAGACTTGAATGTTCAACACACACCAGGGCCTTCCCTCCTCCCCTTCCTCTCCTTTGGTTTCAGGTTTTCCACCAGATGTTAAACCAGCAGGGCGGCAGTCATTTTCTCCCACTAATAAACATCCACATGACCACACTGGTGGGTGATGCAAGGCCAGCCTGGCTCACATGTGGTGTCCTCCGAGGTTGATTCAGGACCTGAGCGGAGGCCTTCGCCAGGCCCTCTCTGTCTACAGGTCCGTCACGTTTTCAGTTCGGATAGACAGAAAACGTGACTGGTCTACCGGGCTGAGTCAGCAGGGTGTCATGCTGAGGGTTTTTTGAAGGTAAATACATGAGGAAAATGCAAAATCACTGTCCAACATTAACTTAGAATAAAGGTATTGACAAAAATATCAGCTTTTTTTTTTTAAGAGATATTACTACCGACTCAGAACTGTAACCAGGGAGTTCCAGGTGTTTGATCTTGAGTGATGTGATGAAACATCTATGTCACAGGACAATACACACATAGGCTAATGAGACCATATGAGGTTAGCAGGAATCATAGAGCACAGGTCTGACAAATAAAGTTGTCAGTTGTCATAAAAGTTAATTGGTGTAGAACAATCCAGTCCAGGTTTGACTGGTTTACATACTGAGTTTCCTCTGCGTGCCTAATCTAACGTCAAAGTCTTACAAGGACATTTGTGTCCTTGTAAGAGGCTTTGCTGTGGCTCTGGAATAAACCTGCACCCTAATATTAAATCAGTGCAAACTATGGAGCTTTTAAATCGCTTCTGAAGACTCACTTTTATGATCTGGCTACATGTTGTCGCAAATTATTTTTTTTTTTTGTGCTGTTACTTTGTGGGTCTAACTGTTCGACGTTTGATTTTTTTTATTCCTGTACTGACAGCCTGTGCTGTCGGAAATGTGTTGTATATAAAAATTTGACCTTGACCTTGACATTTTTGTTTTTTAAAAATAGAAGAACGATTTCAAAAGTGTCTAATTTTGCTTAAATGATCCAGTCCAGTCCAATCAGTCCAAGTAATTTACATTTTCATCTAGAAGGGATCAAATGTGATCCAGACTACTTAAGTAATTGGTGAGAGTTCAGAGGAAGTTCTGATGCTAAAGAAGCAGATGCTAACTTTAGCATTGTTAACAGATAATGTTTTTTTCTCTGTTTCTGTCATAATTTCTTTTTTCTACTGACAGAGCTGCCATAAATATGGAGGAGGTGCCTTCTGTGCTTTTATGACTCCATGATGCAGATTAGCATGCTAACGTCTGTTTTAGCCAACACCGTCAACCAAAGCAGAACTAAGTCTTTGCTTGCTACACAACTAATCTCAAAATTAGGGCTGTAGTGATTTCTTGAGGTAATTTGAATACCCAAATTATTAAAACTAACCAAGGCAAATTATCTGCCGCAAAGCTTTGTTAAATTATGTTTTGTTCTTTAGCGCACCATGTTCCAGCCGGGTGATTATTTGTGTTGCGTAACCCTCTTACTTCTGCCTATGAGTTGTTGACGAACGCTGAGTGCCAGCGGCACAACGTCCAATTTTCAACTTCAGTGTGGGGGGATTTATTTGGTTTAATATTATCATCAATATTTTTATGCTCTTATTTTGAAGGTTCAGATTTCCATATATTTTGTAGAGAATGAAAATGACTTTTACTTTTTAGGATATTTTAAACATCCTAAAGTAGGTTGATCCTTTAAAGACACTTTTAAGAAAAATTGCATTACATTTTGAATATAAACTAAATATTATATAAAATTAAGAACATTATGGACAATTCTTACCATCCTCTTGTGTCTTTAGTATAAATTGTCTTCTTAATCATGCTATCCGTAATACTGTACCACTAATTTATTTTAATCTTCGGAAAAGCTGAGAAATTTTATAAGCAACTATGGCTTAAATTTGAATAGCAAATTACTTTAGCCACTTTACTGTAATTCCTCCAAAGAGCTGAAGACTTTATCACGCTGAGGCGTAGCCATGGTTACCTCTTGCCTGAAGGCCTTCCTATACCCTGTCATGGGCGCCGGGGCGAAGGCTCTGCCAGGCACGCAGCTGACCACCACAGGCATCCCTCCAGCGCACGTCTCATTGGACTTCATGGCTAGTATCTGACCCAGCTTGCAGTTGGACAGGTGGGCCTCGGTGCCAGTGCAGTTGACAGAGAAGTCCCAGTATGTTGGCTTCCTTCTGCGAGCGAACATCCTGGACAGACAGAGGAGCAAAACAAAATCAAGCTCAATTTTGAGAACATAAATCAAAATATCATATGATATGGAAAAGCAAGTGCTCAGATGAATCCAGAGCACACTATAACAAGAGATTTTTTCCCATGTTATAAGTGAATCAATTTGCCTATGAAAGCAAACATACAAACACATTTTATTTGTTTAGCACATTTCAGCAGCAAGGCATTTCAAAGTGCTTTACATCATAACAAGCACAAAAACAAAGTCATGCAACATAGAATCAATAATCAAAACATTACATTAAGTTAAGTGCCATCGTTAAATTCATAATTGATTATGTTTCAAATACAACTCTAAACAGTAGTCATTTAATATCAATATTAAGGAATTATTGATCTACAACAAGCTCCTATTTCTTGCTGAAAAGTTATATATGTTATATATGAGTTACTTTTTGTCTTATTATTTTTGCTAAGATCTTTGCAAGAAACTAAACCAAAAATAATTGGTAAATTGGTATTTTCTTGTTTTCGCTGTGTATTAAATTATCAAGTCACCTGTAATATAATCGGGGCAATTTTCAGGATTATTAGCATATCACATAACACGATTCTACTGTTGTGGTAATTTCCTACTCTGTGACTATGAATAATCCTCTGTTATGTATTTAATGATCTTCCCTTGTCTTCCTGTCTTTTCTTTAATGATAACAATAAATCCTACCCACAAAACATGCTTTACATTTACAGAAATCTTATAGTACTACAATCAAGAAAACTGTCTCTGTGGTGCAGACACAAAAAGCTGAGCAGGTCAGGACAGGCACGGATGGTTTTTCATTTGGGAGCTGGCAAGGAGCAGCTAGCTGCCGACTGGAAGTTCTCCAGAGCTGGTGTTCAAAGCAGCCGGCTTCAGAACGGCTTCGCTGTCTGTTCACAAGCTGCTCGTTCTGTTCTGTCCATATGGAGCCCAGCTATCCTTCCTTTCATTTGCCTCACTCACTTCATCATGTTTAGGGCTGAGAGGCTCTTAACATGTCCCAGCAGGGACATGGTCTCTGGGTTAGTCAGAGAGACGCATCTTGATTCATCCTCAGGCTGTGCAGCTCAGCATTTACAATTATAGATGAATGGAACAACACTTTTGAGATATTGAGATGTGACTCTGTGGCTCTAGAATACTTTGGTAAATACAAGACAGGTGGCTGTAAAATAACTTGAATTTGTGACTCCACCACTACGCCGAGCTTTTGGTGTGACGCTGTTGGATGTTAGAGATAAAAACTATTGGTCTCATCTGTCTACAAGTACAGGTGGGAAGACTGATCCTCACTATCGGGATATTGATACCAACACGGTACCAGTAATGGATCTATGCTGGTGTAGTGAAATCAATATTTAGTTCTAGATTCCCTCTTGAAATTTTACTTTATTTTTGTGTTATCGTTTCTCAACTTTACTTCAAAGAAGAATTTGTTTTAAAATTATAGTTTTTTTTGTTTACTTAGAAAAATTGCACTAAAATCATATTTGTGTATTTATAAACTTTGTCCAAATTTGTCCTTTGTCCTAAAGGTCAGAAGTTTGATGATATATCGATCGCAACCAGCCTCAAAGCAATCCAGAAAACATTCAGAATAGCTGCACATAGAAACAAGAACATAATTTGTGAGTCTATAGTTGGTTATGATTAAGAACATGTAAGAAGATTTACATGTTTCTTATAACATGTAAATTGGTTTTGATGAACTTTTTAAATGTTTTAAGACTCATTAGAGGATGCCACACACAAGAACCCCCATTTAACTTATCAACTTTAAATAACATATTTTTCATCTTTATTAATTGATTGTAAAAAAAATGTTTAAATAAATTGAAAGTGAACATTCTCCAGTTTCTAAAACCTTAAAAATTTGCTGTATGGATAGAACACAGCTAACACTTGTGAAAGTCCGGATTTCGAAACTGCTGCCATTCCTGGCTCTGTTCTCATAATGGCAGACTGTGGAAGCTCACTGTATGTTTCACGAGGCTGAAGCACGAGCAGCCTGACACGTAGACGGAAAGTTGGGGAGCATCTGTTCTCCGCTGTGGTTACCTAAAGCCGAAGACTTCCAGCGTTAGCAGAGAGAAAATGTACGGTTATCTAGAGTCCTGGAGGTTTTAATGGAGGGCCGTGTTTAATTTGTGGCTAGTAGGACGGAGAGCTTCTTTACGTAAGCAGGATTTATGATCCATCAGTGGTTTCTCAGGCATTACATGAGCTGAGTGCGATGTACTGATGCCAGACACTCAGGAGTCAGATACGGGTTACAGTGTCTGATGTCACACACACCTGTGCTACTCTGGATACATATTTAAAAATCGACTACACATTTTTTACAACTACATATTTTTACGACTGTTTCATAATTGTGGGAGATTTCAAAATCAGACAGAGAGGCAAAGAAGCTGTGATATACTTCAAAACTTTAGTTTGACTCAACATGTGAAACAGGCATCATGCAGTCAGGAACACACTCTGAGCTTGATTACCAATAAGAGTGTAAATACTACCAAGGTCTTTAAATGACGTTGCCTTGACTGATCATTTTTATGTTATCTTTGAAAGTACATCTTCTGTTGACTAAAACATTTTCTTAAGAACAGCACTGTAGAAACTTCCAGTCTAATCCACTCTTGCCTCCATCCTGATGAGTTAATAGGTAGTTTTCAATCTGAAATTCCTCTCAACCTTGCTTACTTGTAGACTCTGGCATTAAACTTCCTCTCCCCTGGGAAGCCAAACATGCCACAGATGACTCTGCTGTTAAACTCGTTCCACTCTGCGTTACAGATCTGCTTCCATTTGCCGCCATCTTTCACCTCTACGTAGCCCTCGGTCACAGGGATCCGCTTACGGTAGGAGGACAGGATGGCTCGAATGCGCACATCCTCCACATGAATGTCAAGATTCTGTGGAAGAACATTGAGAGAAAAATGTCAGGCAGAGCGCTTTTAACACGGCCTTTCAAATAATGAGAACAGGTGAAGAACAGACTGCAACAGACTTTAGATTAGGTGAAACCAAACTTTGAATCATTGCGGTTTTCAAAGACAAAGATTTTTTTAAGTAGACTGTTTATTGCATTTGTCTAGAGACTGGACTTCCTGTGTTACATAAGATGGAACCAGCGACCCCCTGACCCTTCACCCCCATGTCTGCGACCCCTGACGTCTGTGTGCTGTCAGTAAATCTTTTCCAGATGGCAAAAAACATTTTCACAATGAATTAGCTTGTTAACGTTAAACACCGTGACAAGCTTTAAATAGGTATAAATGTGCTTCATTGTCCCACCAGTAAATCTGCAACTGTAATGATGCTTCTACACCCTTTTGGATGATTTACACCCCCTCTGAACCATTTCTATCTACTTTGTCAATGGTTGCAGAGTTGAAGTACATGGCCTGAGCAGAGATTGTACAACTTAGACATAACATTGAATTTAGCTTTGTGTTGGCTTCCATTTTGAATGTTCCCAGTAGTTGGCGCTCTTGCAGGTCTCAGAATTTCAGAATCCCTAACAATCTAATTTACCTCTAATACTTATTTTCTTTTTGTTTGTAGCTTTTCTCTTAGCTGCGCTGCTTCCTGTACATGTCCGTGTGGATTACCCGTGTTTCATCCAATCAGAGTTCAGTCTCTGCGGTCTTAGGAATCCACAGAACAGGCTGACGTTAATGAAAATAGCAGTGGAACTGTTGTTTATCACCAAATCTGCTTTCGAAGTTGCCTCACAGATCAGAACAGTTTTGCTAGCGTAGCACGTCCTCAACAACCCGCCATGCTCACATAAATACTTGAAAATTATCTTTTTTTTAGAATCCTTGACATGAGAGACAATCGACATTTGTTGTATTCATTCACCACCAAGGCTGGTTAATTGCTGTTATGTTCTTTTTAAAGATGGAAGTAAGAAATTTCAAGGTTTAATTCATATTAAATTAATTAAAATCTATGACATATACTACATAACTTATTTATTTATATGCATGTGATAGAGGTCTAAATCTATAACAGCAGCAATGTGTCTGACAGAATTCTTGTAAAACACAAACGTCTCATTGCATTTTGGCCTCCTTGTTTCCGAGGTAACAACGTTTTGGCCAGACAAAACACAACAAACTATATGTTTAGGCACTTAATTTATATAATGACATAATGTCAGGTGACAAAATGCTATTTTTCAGACTTTTTTTTAGGGGATTTTCAAAGTGACAGTATGAACTGAGAACATCTAATTAGTGGGGAAATCTGTCAGGTTCCTCACAGACTTTTCTCATGCTGAGCCAAAAACATGAAACCCTGACATGGAATAATGAGAGAGGACGTTTTCCACAATTGGCATCTTCCTCCAGGGAAGGGCAGATGGCACGAGAGAGAAAACATCATCAGTTTTTCTATCCGCTGCACATTAATCATTTTAGTCTGGGGGAATGTGAAGCTTTATAAAAACTAACATTTTGGTACACAATAATTACTGGATATAAGTACATATGTACTGAATATAAAGTAAATGAGAAAAAAAATCCCTTTTCTTTGGCAGAGTTGGATTGTCTCACTGAGCTTAGAGAAACTGATCCTGTTCGCTCCGTTTCCTGGTTCCAGCTCCACCTCTTTACATTTTGTTCCCGGGGATTTATCTTGATGAACTTCCTGTTTAGATTAGGAGCATGTTTCAGGGTGGAAAGGGGGGGGGGGACTCTAGCTAATCTGACTTGGAAAACCAAAGACTTCCTCACATGTGTTTTTTGCTTCAACTGAGTCTCAGGAGTGAAGCTTTTTCCTGAAAATGGCTGCAGATGGAAAAAGCATCAGGGAGATGAACTGATGGACTTAAAGGAGCCGACATTTACTTCAACACAGACTTGACTGAGACAATGCTTGACTTTTTGCTTTGCTTTTACTTTTTTAGGTTCAGTTTATTTAAATGGCACTTATTCACAACAAAAGGAGTTTTAAGAAAAAATTGGCCACACATTTGATCCCAGCTATCAAACAGGACAGTAAGCTCAGTTAATTATTCAAAGTAGTTTAAAAAGTTTCTGCAGAAGGAAACTTATCAGATTGCATTGAGTCATTGACTTTATCTATCACACTGAACATGCATGGAACAACAGTGGAGAGGAAAAACTCCCCTTTCACAGGAAGAAACCGCTGGCAGAACCAGAACCTGGTTCAGTCTGAGTGTCAAGCATCTTTGACAGACTGGTATGGTTATTTAGGTTTATAAGAAATGGAAAATTTGCTACAACAGACTTATGTCAAAACAATCAAACTTCTCCAACATTTATCTATCCCTTTTCAAAACATTTTCTTTTAAAAGTCCATATCTTATGAGCAGTCAATACCTTTCTGATTCTTTCTTGGATCAATAGAAATTAATTTGTAACAAATTACAACAGTTACAGCAGTGAGCGCTAGTTAGCGTGTTAGACAGGGAGTCAGGCTTCTAATGAATAGATACAATCTGGATTTTCTTCCTGGATGCACCAACCTATCATCATACAGCACAGTGTCCAAGGTAAATTACCTCCAACATGGTTCCTGGGTTAGGCTGGGATGTTTCCAGCAGCCTTTGGCCAAGCCATGAAATAGACCCCAGTCCATCACAGCATTAAATGTAAAGTACAGAGGTTAAGATATCTCTTTTTATTTCAAAAAACCTGAAAGTGAAAATATACAGCACATGCAAAAGTATATGTAACTAGTAGAAACCACAAAAATGACATTTTGAAGGACTCTCCGCAACAGGGAAGGAGAACAAAATGACAAATAAGCTAATTAGTGTATTCCTAAAACAATGTTTGGAATGAAGGTTGAGAAAACTAAAAATGCAGAACGATTTCAAATGTCAGGTTTCAGATTTTATGCTAATTGCATCAACATGGCCATAGTTCTAAAAAAAAACCTTAATAAAAAGTAACAGAAAATGTAACTTTTATAAAAAGAAATATGCCTTTAACATTAAAACTGTCACCAGGTTGTAGCAGTATAACATGAGACAGATAATCTATGAAAAGACGGATCTCCTCACCTCCTGCCTGAGCCACCACTCCCAACCAAAACAACCAATCAGAGCGAGGAGGCAGGTCTAAATGCTCTCCATCAATCTGCTTTTAAACATGCTAACAACTAAATGTTACAGAAAAACCGTTAATCCACTGTCATCTGTAGCCATGCTAACTAGCCTGAACAGGAAGGAGAGAATGAGCAGCGCCTCACAGAAGGTGATTGACAGCACTAAGATTGGTTGTTTCTAGTTACTGGGAGAAGGCAGATGAGTTTGATTCTTTTCACAGATTATGTCTCATACCATATTGTCACAACATAGTGACAGTGTCAACAAATACAAAAAAACAAGTTACATATTGCAGCTTTATTGAGCAGATTTACTCCTGAATGTGTTTGGTGTGATCTTCAGTATGAATTCAGTGCAGATGTGAACAAAAATATAATGAGCAAAGTTTTTGGCAATGACTCTCTGACCAGGTGCATGGGATTCTAGGATTATGTGTTTTTTGCTGTTATTTACAGAAAACAGGGAATATTGCCTCTCACTTCCTCTGTTCAGAGCCATTAAAATGGGTCTTTTGTTAACAAACTGGAAACAGATGCTTCACAGCACTGGGACACTCTGAGCCAAACTGGAGCATAAATTACAGAGACAATGACTTCATGGAAATGAAGTGATTCAACATGGCATAAAAGTTGAAGCTTGTGGAAAATGACTGAAGTACTCAGGGATCAGTGTCTCATAATGAGCTTAAGCATGTTAAAATAGAAGAAGAAGAAGAAAAGGAAGAAGAAGAAGAAGAATAAAAAAGAAAAACCCACAGTGCTGCTTTCCACTGACAGTACATCAGGCGTTTGAGTAATAAAAACTCACTTGAGCAGAAGGGCACCAATTATTTTTGGAAACAGTTTTGGTCTCTGTGTTTGGCTGGTTACGGGGACAGCAGGTTAACAAACCGTCTAGCTTTAGGTTTTGTGGTCAAGTCTTTAATGTGAATTGTGTTTGCACCGGTTAAAATCCCACACCAGGAAACCAGAAACACATGGCTGTAATCCTCAAAGGGAAAGGATGCAAATGCAGCCATCCACCAAATGACTCCTAATCCTAATTACTGAGAGCGCTGCGCTGAGCCAGTGCTCAGCGCCGTCCTTAGACAAATGTTCTGAATGTGCCCAACGCCGCAGCCTGATACCACAAGACCAAGCAGTTCCAACACTGACATGATATTAGTTTGGATAAAACCAACATTTTTCTCTCTTCTGTCTTTCAAATGAATATTTCAACTACTCTTTATTTAGCTTTCATATGTTGAGCTACCATCTGAATCAGAGAGGCTGCATCCAGAAGGTATAATACATATCACCGGCATAAAATCAGTGTAAACCATTACAGGGATATTTTGCTCCATATTCCAGTAATATAGAGCAAAATTCTGCATTCTAAACAGTATTTGGAACCATTTTAATGCTTATAGTAATTACTAAATGTTTTTAATGTTGATACCTAACATTACAGTGTTAATGTAATGTGACATTAGCTTTGCATTGTCACGTTACCTCAGTGCGATGATGATATTTGTAATATATCATGCAGCTCTGCTCCCCATGATAAATATACATTTTTAATAATATTACTAAAACATTTTATTTAAAAGTATCTTGAGCAGCTTAACAAAAACAAGATAAAACAGCATTGCATGCGCACACTCTACTAAGGTCAGTTACTCTCCTATAATGTGCAACATTTGCTGCTTCATCCAAACACAACATCTTAGTTTTTTGCAATAAAATGCTGATTGATTTTAAAAGCATTTGTTCCATTTGTAAGCGAGCACTTATAGTTTACGTTTGAATTTTTATCAACTCATTATTATTTTATTTGTTGTTTTTGTTCTGCTTATGATTCTTGTTTCTCTTCCTGGTTTTTACCTGCCATGATCTGTTCAGTTTAAGGAAGTTGGCTCTGCCTCTCTACACTCACTGACCCAAACTCCCAAAGTGGAGGGGAATCGTGGGATTAAGAGGCAAAGCAAAACAACAACAACAACAACAGCATCATTTCAATTCAATCACACATACTGTACATTCAAATCGGTCCTATCAAACTGTAACATCAGCTCTGTTAATTATGCAGAGTGATTGCTGGTTGAACCTCATAAAATCTTTTCATGATATGAGGATTTCATATCAGTCAAATTTAATAATTATTGATTCATTCTTTGTTTTGAAAAGTTAAGCAGCCAAAGCCTTTCCTTTGCCTACATCCCCCAGAATGCTGTGCAGTTCTTGGTTAGAGTTCAGTAAAATTATTGAAAGTTCTATCAGATGTGTTTTCTATTGATATTAATCACCTGTCTATCATTTTATCATACCCCAAATCAGAATAAACTGAAGATCAGTGGACATCTTCAAAGCCATAAATAGACAGATAAGCAGGAAGTGGAAAGATGAGGTGACAACGACTTCAGAGCAGCACAAATGACGGTCATTTTGTGTTGTTTACTGGACCGTTGAGAAAGACAGAGCTGAATATATCCAGGCAAACCAAGGGAACCGCAGACCGCAGAGCAAAGTCATGGAATGACATGTTTACTTTGTGTCTGTCACAAAATGCCAGAGAATGCAGGAGAACGTGAACGAGGCTGACGGGCTGAGCAGCGGCAGCTGGGAAGGCTTCACGTTTCACCTCCGTCTTACCTCACTGTCTCGCCATTTCCTGTGTGGGTTATTCTGGCTCACCTGATAGAGTCGCTACACGCAGCCTAATAATCATCCCAAACCACTAAAAACCCCCAGCAACATACAGTTCATGGCTGCCATTACAGCCTGGATGATGAGGCCAGGCCTTAGCGGTGGAGCGTTGCTCCCAGCTGGGTGTGTTTTACACGCTGGGGGCCCAGCTCACTTATTTGAGTAAATGGAAAAGCTGAGTCTGAGTTTGGTTTTGTTGGGGTTTTTTAGGCCATGATCCCAGTCTGGCTCCATACGTCTAGACATGTCCATCTGCACTCTGTGGAGAAAATCATAATCTACTTCTTGGCTCTAAAATCCAAGGACATCTCCTTCTACAGAGCCAAGGTCATCTATTAGCACTCCTGGTAAACACTAAGCTAAACATCAAGAACTTTCATTTAGTGAGGGGAAATAATCCTTCGTTAAGAAACATTTTTAACCAAAATGTCATTACAAAATGTCATCACAACATCGCCTTTCTATTAATGCTTAAACAACATTTTTACCAGTGCTCCTATATAGAGCTCAGCTCATGTTCTGTTCTACCAGGTGTTTGCTAATTGATGGTGGCTAGTCTTAAGGAGCTGAGTGGAGGAGTCATGTGAGAGACGGAAGCTCTGAAGCTTGGAAACAACAGTTCTGAGGAGGAGCTGAACCACAAAGGCAGAGCTAGACTCATCCAGGCCTTATGCACAGCTGAATGGTTGCCACAGGAGATTAAAGTATTTCTTAAACATGCATGAAAGAATCAAAGCAAAACTCCTGGAATAACATTTTAACATAATATAAAGCTCAAAAAGAAGTCAATTTTACATAATACTGCCACTTTAATAAATCTTTTATTGTGACTTGATCAAATGATGTGACTTATCAAACTTGCTTGGCACCACAAATTCAAGTGTGGTACCCTTGTTACAAATTGCTTGCTTCAACAATGCCCATTACGTCCTCTTAAGTTAAACTCTACTTTACATTCACTATTAATTCCTGGAGGAAATGTCTGCGTTAGTTCCTAAGCTTCCCAAGGAGAAGCAACAAAAACAGAAAAAGAAAAAGAAAGGATAGCAGAGTCACAGCATTAAGTTGGATCTCCAGTGAACTCACAACGTTGGAATGTGTGAGGCCTGCAAGGAGTGCAGAACACATTGGACTGGTGGTAGTAGCCTGGAGCTTGCTGCTCAGTCTGGTCTGAAGGGCTTTAAAAGGTTTGGCTCGACAGTTACGAGCGCAAACAGCTCATAATTACCTGTTCAGCTTCACTTTCACTGAGACGTTTAAGACTATTTTTAAAGGACCCTGGCATTTAGCTATCAATTTTGAGTTTTGTAGTACAAAACCCAAAGAGATTTTTTTTAGCAGTACCGTTTTCTAGAGCTACATGGTCACATCTGACATGAGCATTCCAAGTAGAGCCTCAGTAATCACTATTGTCGGATTTTTCTGTGGAACGTAACTCCAATTTATTCATGGAAAATCTGCCTATTTGTGGATCACAGCGTCATGAGCTGAAATGACTGGGCACAATGCTACTCGACACACTATTGGTTAGTATTTGCAAATTCACAACAATCCGGGAGCTACACTTATTTTCCGTGAAGCTGATTAGCTGTCCCCATCCACACTCCAAGTGCACACAAAAGAAGACCAAGATGTTAGCTTCTACAGCAGTGTTAAGGCAAGTTAAGACAGTGTGTATTAATGCTGATTGTGGTATATTTGGTGTGTGAACTATTGCAACTAGAGGAGGTATTCATGGATTTGAACTATGCACGGGCAGCTGTGGTTCCAAATCCCTTTGAATAGCTGGGGTTCACTATACTGAGGTTTGGGTTGGGTAAATGTTTATTGAATACAAAAAGTCTGACTCTAAGAATTTCCCTTGTATGGATTGTGTAGAAATCCCCCACTGTAAGTAACATAGTGAATATGAAGCATCAAGACCTTTTGACTTCCAACATATCAGGAAACTTTAGCCTTAAAATTTGACGTTATTCGTTTTCTAAACAAAACGTCTTTTAAGGTCTAATAGTTTGATAGAATTGCATCACACTCTTTGTAAAGTTCTCTTAATATATGCATTATTTGTTTATATCCATCTTGTTTGGAACAATATCCCCACTATTCCTACACAGAGACCAAGGTTTTCAGAGGGTACAGTCCATCGTTAATAAATTTGAATGTTACCCATTTACATTTTTATGACAAGCATTCAATCTGAGCTGTACCTTGGATAAGTCAAATCTTGAAGAATTTTTTTCTTCACCTCTCCTGTTCGCTGCCTGCTATGTTGCATTCACTCCAAACGCCTTCTGAGCCTTAGGCACGTCCGGTTTACATTCAAAATCTATGTGGAGCGTCGGGACACGTTGGTCGTGCTCGACACTTTAAACGCTCACAACGCTCCAAACAGTTCAAATCGCGATGCACTAGATGCTCCAAATGCTTCGCAACTTCACTATGCACCTCCATGTAGACTTTGAATGTAAACCAGACTCCTCTGACACTCAAAACATGTTTGGTGTGAACTTGTCATTAACTTTAGAAGACTGACCCCAGTTAACCTCATCAACCTGGTACATCACAGCTTCACTGCTCTGTGTCTTGTTCACATTTAGTCTTTATTCCTCCTCTGTCACAGCTGCACCTCTCCAGCCTCTTTCACACTTAATACCACAGTGTCGTCTGCAAACATTTCAACCCACAAGACTCCTTTTCTAATCTCTTATGCCAATTCTCCCATTATCATGGCTTCATCATACACAGATGGTGCAGTCAAGAAATTGGAGGAAACTGGACGTATTTTAGAAATAGAAAAGGAAAAATTAAGTCTGAGAAGCCACTGTAGACAAACAGTATCTCAGGGCGCTTTCACAGCAGCCCTGCTTTAATGGAATTCTGGTTTGTTTGGCTGTAAATCAATCGAACTGTGATGCAGACAAAAGAAACAAACTCTGGTCCTCCTACAAACCTTGGCCTCTGTTCAGTTGAAGTTAATTCTGGCACAGTTCTAATGCATATGTGAATGCAAGTGGATCAGAGCTCTAAGAGCAGGAAGCAAACTATAGTACAGGACATTCTGGGTAAATAGAACCAAAACAAAGACGAGAGTCTGGGGCAAGCAGGAGAAGTGACTCGTGACTTTCTCCCGAATACAAAAGAGAAATCCTTCAACCGCTAAAATCTAGTGCTACTCCATTTTTGTTTACATTTTGTGAAGACAGAAGTTGTACTCAGTGTCTTCTTCAGAAGTTTTCTTGTCACTTCTTTCAGTAGTTCTTGGTGCAGGCAAAGGGGTGAACAGGTTTTTCACTTAGTTTGCATTGTTTGACAGAGTGCAGTTTTAAAGCAAAATGCATCAACTGAAAATGTAGCTAACATTGCAACTTTGGCCCCCAATTGAACTGAGTCTACTGGACTACCAAGTGTGAAAACATCCTTAATGACTCTTGAGTAAAACATTGGGACAAAAACACTATTTTGTGTTTGAAACCCTTTCTACAAACTAGATTTTTGAACTGCCTTGTTGCTGAAAAAATGCTATTTAAATAGGATCTTCTCCTTTTGATAATTTTTCCGATAATAATAGAAGAATTTATGTCTTTGTGAGAGAGCTACAGTTTAGATTTGTTTTCAACTTTCAGAAAATTGTGAATTCTGTTTACTAACCCTACTTTTGAGACTACACAATCAATGACTGCATATTCACCACAAGGTCTCATAAGGGCTCATGATGAGTTTTATGGATGTAACAAAACATCTCTCCCGTTCCTAATTAAATAATTTATAATAAAACCCTATGAGATGTCTTTGCCAAAAAGAGCTTGAGTGTTTTACTCTTGACACCCTTTATTTATGTAGGTTCTCCTATTTTGAAATTAGAAGGGAGGGACAGTCATATTCAATAAATTGGAATATGCATTCAGAAGAGGCCACTTTGTCAGGTTGAATAACAAGCTCAAATAACAAGAAAAACATTTCATTTTTAAGCTGTTGAACAGAAGTTACATCAGAACAAACCACAAGCACCAGCTGGTATCTCCAAGGTCCACGGTCCACAAAGACAGTAATAAGAAGGAAATATAAGAAACACATGCAATTTTTGGAGAAGTTTACCTCCACATGATTGGGCAATGTGTTGACAAATTTAAATCCAGGGATCCTGCGGTCGCTGCACACCACGCCTACATCTTCGGTGTGTTTACAGTCAGAAACACCAATCCCGTTGGATGGACACAGAGCCAGCGTCCTCTCTTTTCCAGTGCACTGGAGATTGTCAAACCAGATGGGTCCTTAGGGGATAAAACAGAAATTAAGGTTTCGTCATATTGTTGGCAATCAACACTCTGTTGCCACAAATATTTCAGGTTTACACTAAGATTTTGCGATATGCAACATTTTCCCCACCAATGTTCATCAGGTCACTAAATGACTATGGGTGATACTTGCACAGCGGACATTTTCTAGGCAGAACAACACGCTTATCCCTTGTGGGGCTTCCAGACGTGCTGGTGCCGATGTCCAGTGGACGAGAGGCAAGTTTAGACCCTGGACAGGTCCATCACAGGTTTAGGGTACTATTTAAATAAATGTATTTTTCTATATGATTCTGCCTTTCTGTTATAAGTTTGAGTAAATAAATCACCGCTGAACTTGGTGGAACTCGATGGAAAATAAAAGCTTTGGTTGCAGCTGGAAGGAGTTTGCATGCACCATTAAAAACAGAATTTGTTTTTTTTTCCCATGGGCTGCATCTTGTGGCTTCAGTCAAGCATTCTTATTAATTTAGACAGCAACTCAAAGGCCAAAAAGAAAAAGATAAATCCCCCTTAAAAAATCAAGTGGTGAATGGCTCAGCCTATTATCAATGGTTGATAAATTTGTAAGGTCACCCAACCTTAGATTACACACCTGTGGGATGTAAATAAATACTATGTACAACAATAATAGATGCGATGTATTGAGAATGTCTGTGCCTTACCTTCTCCTTTCCCATATTTAGAAGATGGGACCCATGAGACTGCTTCCTGATAGCCCAGTTCCTTGCACACCACCTGGGCACCATGGATGGTGAAGTCATCGTCGCAGACAGTACCCCACGTACCGTTGTAGTAAACCTCAACTCGACCCTCGTTGTGCTTCCTCTTTTGTCCTGCTAGTCGGAGCTGAATCCTGGGGGTATCTGAAGCCAGGACCGGGGGGGTGTACTGTTCCTGTTCAGGGTCTGGGTAGCCCGGGGGATAGCCGAGGTACTCATACTGGGAGTGGGCCAGCCTCAACACCACCAAGAATATGCCAATGCAGTAGGATAACTTTTGTTTGGCCAACATTTTGAAAGGAACTGTTAAAATAAAAATAAGTAAGAAGGAGCAAGTCATTAAAAGTTGCTAGCAGTCGATTAAAACTTGGGATGATATTCACCCCAGTTTTAGCCTAAATTTCCAGTCAGGTAAAGTCACCATCAGTCTGCACTGTAGTCAGCTGGTAAGTTGGGTTGGCACAAAAATCTGCCAGTGTTAGACAGAGTGAAGACGTTAGTCTGCAGGTGGAACTGATTCGACCGCAGTCACAGTCAAACAAACTGATAACCCCACTCAACTGCAGCTCCACTAATAAGCATTGAAAAAGAGAGACTGGAAGAGTGTTAGTTTGTGGGACAGTGCCTGTTTGGTGTCACATGTTTGCAAGGTGCCAGATCAGTTAGTCAGCTTTGCACAACCTTTTTTGAGTTAGTTGTTATCAAAGAGCGTAGGGTGTTTTCACACCTGATAATCCGCTAGACTTTGCTCGACTAGAGACCAAAATTGCCACATTTTTTACAGTTTAGACTGGTGCGGTTCGCTTTCACACTGCACTCTATTAGAGGAACAAAATCCTTTGAGCTACCTGTTCAGCCCCTTGCCTCTGGCAGCGCTGCACCAAGAACCACTAAAGGAAGCAACACAAAATCCTCAGAGGAAGACACTGAACATCACTTCTTTCTTCACGAAATGTAAATGAAAACTGAGTGCTGTCAGATTTTCGTGGTTGTAGTTGTGTTTAGTCATTGGTAAAAAAAAACAATGAGCCATTTCTCCCGCTATTGCTAGAGTACCATGTTTCTTCTGTTTGTATTTCCCCAGAATGCTCTGCACTGTAGTTCACTTTTTTTGGAGAGATCTCTGGTCCACTTGGCATCCTCATGTACAATTGAACCGTGCCCAGGTCTGTAGGCAGACGAAGTTCAATTAAACCTCCCCAAACAAACTGGACCTTCTGGGCAAACAAACTAGAATTACAGTGGACTGAACAGGGCTGGTGTGAATGCCCCCTAAAATATGGCCAGTGAAGCAACCTTGTTCTACAGGTAGAACATAGAATGAGATGGATCTACAGAGACATCACCTCACATCCCAGAAGAACCCACAGGACCGGTCACATATAGTTCCTAACTGTAAAGTTAAAGTCCTAGACAACAAACACAGTTTGAAATGTTCTGTCACTGCAGCTAGTGGATGTCATGTTTTGTTTTTTTAACCGTTAAACCTCACATGTGGAAACAAAACAAGCAGCCATAAAACAGGATTACCACGCCATTCCAGAAGCAAGAGAACATCCACTACTGGACTGAAAAACATGCAGGGAACTTGTGTTATTGGATGACTTCACCGCAGATGTGCTTGTCCTGTGTGGTGTGATAACATCTGGCTGCAGATTCTGCTTTCCTCACTGTAACGTGGCAGCAGTTACACAAACTGATCCGCACACAGGGAATGGGTGGAATGAGGCTCCTGCCTCTGGACGGGCCAACAACAGCACCGCCATCACTGTGCTTTGATCCGAGCTGGGTTTTCTCAGCGGCTCTCTCTTCCCACAGCGATCATGAGGCATGCAGACTGGGTGACGCTGGAGCTGGAACATCTGAACACATTGAGCCTGAGCAGGATTTCCTTCGGTTTGAGGGAAAACTAAACACGGATCAGAAAACCTGAAATGTGAAACGGGAATCCTGCTGTCTGATATTTTCCTATAGGAGCTCTGCTCTAAGGAGTATTTAAGGGTTTGTTGTGACGGGAACTTTTTTCTCCCACCGGGGATGGAAGAGGTCTATGGATTGACTGGAAAGGTCAAAATGTCAATTTGAAGAATCCCAGCAACTCTTTGAATAACCCTTGCCAAACAGTGCAAGCAGCCAATAAGAAGAGAAAGTTAAATCACTTTGTGATTACAAGCAGTCTCCATTTTAAATCATGTTAACTTTGGACTCTTGGAATTCATATTGCACTTATTTGATGGAGAAATGTAGCCAATGTGAGGCATAAAGAGGTCAGGGCAGGTCAACTGAAAGTCAGGCATAGAAACAGACTCCTTGGGTTTTGAAATTATTATCATCATGCTCTTAAGTTGTGTTGAAATTAAAGCAGTGCAGAGTACAACACATAAGCACAGCATGCACAGAATAAATGAATGTTTGAAAAGGTTTTTTAAAGCGGACTCACAGTTTGGGCTCAGAGACTGAAAAGTTCCAGCTGCAGCTGAACTTACTGTAATTTCCTCCTCTGGCGAGATGAAGTTCCGTCTCTGGACCCTGAATTCAGCTGCTCCTCCTTCTGCTGCGCTCCGAACTTTCACTGCTCTTTATGCAAATCAGGACGGGCGGAGGGCGTGGCCCAAGCCGCTGAGGCCCCGCCCACAGACCCTGTCCGATAATAGGCAGTTCTAGATTCAACTGCGCAACATGCTGCCTCCAGTAACTGTAGAAAATTTGACACATTATAAAAACGTTACAGCAACATTATTGTCAAGAGCAAACAACAATGTCAATCGTTACTTTAGTAAAGGAGAAATTAAACCAGCAATTTATTCATTTTCCTTTTCCCAAACATCTCAGGAAACCCAATAAAAACCTTCCCAAACAGGCCACACATGGGTTGCAGTAATTTCCTTCTTAATAAATTTGTCACTTCTAAAAAATATTTCTTTATTGTGAACCTTTGTACAAAGCAAACAAAAAACATAAAAAACAAATGTTTCACCCTTTCCAGTGACATAAATCCAAAAGACACAGGAAGTAACCAATTACACAGAAGAGAAATATCCTTTATTGTCCCACAGTGGGAAAATTCAGGTCTAACAAATGCAAAGTGACAGAACATTTAGGTAGGATCACACAAAGATAAACGTACCAATATAAATATATTAAACAAAATTCATAAACTGTACATTAAGCACAGTGCAGTTATCCATCTTAATACACTCAGTCACTTTGGTTTATCAATTTAACTCAGAAAAAGGCTCATTATTAACTCAGCTGTCATTAGGAACCAACATTATTCACAACCCTAAATAAATTTGGATTTAAATTTATTGTCATTTAACCAATTAAATAATTTCTGATAGGAAATACATCTCTTAAATGTAGCAAAGGAGAATAAGGTTTGGGGAAAATGTTTTCGACAGATTCTTTAAGTGGAAAGCCTTTAGTTTGACGTCAGCTCAGGTATCTTTAGCTGAACATCTCGCGTGTTCTGAGCCTAACCTGGATTGCTCTCTGCTGCCATCTAGTGGCTGACAATCGTCCTCTTCTACTCGGATCCGCCCTGTGCGACTTAATGGGATCCTTTTAACCCTTGACCGTTCGAGGACTGAGGCAACTGATCAAGTCATATGGATGTGGGGTCAGTTGGACCCCATCTGTAAACATGAGGGTTAAACCACATAGTGTCAGATTATCCTCTCCTGTTTGACATCAGGCCTCTGATGATGCTGCTTCTGGTAGTAAAATACCTTCAACCTGGGGCTTGTTTGATGGAAAAAGAGGATAGAGAACTATGTTGTCGATATGTGGAGTTTTCTTTGTGCCATCATGTGACTAATGCACCTGGGATCCTTTTAGAGAGACGGTATCTTTGTGGCTTCCTCTGCATAAGGTGGTCATGTGTTCCACCACTTTCACTTTCTACCACTAATTCCCACCACCCTCTGCTCTGCTTTTCTCACTGATTCATCATGAGCTTGTTGTAAATACTGCAACTCATATATATTCACACAATATATACTCACATCTTAAGTGTATGCAGTGTACTTATGGAAATAAATCAAGACTAAAAACCCTCCTGTTCAGAGTTGCACTTGAACCATAATAAATGGACCAACATATTTGAAGTGTATTGAGTGATGGCACTTATCAAAATGTAATGTTTGATACTAGTTTTCTCAATTGTTGACAGTCATGTTTTTATTTGTATTTCTGTGTTTTTATGATGTAAAACACTCTGAATTGCCTTGTTGCTTAAATGTTCTACATAAATAAACTTGATTATGAAATTCATAACAATCCAGGTTAACGACTTAAAGAGTCGTTAACCTGGATTAATAATAATAACGTGGATTTCTCTCCACGTTCAACATGGAGAGAAGTAATTTCTATAAGATGTCAGGACAGAGGTGCAGTGCATCACGGGACAGATTAATCTGAGAAAGAAATCAGATGAAATTGTTTTTTAGCGTGAAAAGTAATATTAAATATAATACACATTTACATTGATAATGTGGTTATTTTTTTACTTTAATCATCATCGGAAAACCAAATATGTTTTCTGACTGCCCTGATTCAGCAGTGAACTGGTTGCAGTTCCTCAACTCTTAGTCATTTTCGTCTTGAAGTGGCTGGAAGGAAAAATACATCAGTGTTAATATTTTTCATTTTTTTATTTTAATTATGTTAAATAAGCACACGTCTGGGTTCACACTTTCACAAAATAAACATTTCACAATATTAAATAAAACTTAAAGCTTGCAATATGCAACTTTGATTATTTTTCTTACATATTTGTTGAAACTATTACTATGTCATGACAGTATGGTATGAGACAATCTGTGGAAAAAAATGAGTTCCGCCATCTTCTCCCAGTGCTACCTAGAAACAACCAATCAAAGTGGGTCTTGGTGCTGTCAATCACCCTCCGACTCCATATGGCGCTGCTCATCCTCACTCTCTACCTTCTCCTGTAAGCGGTTTCTGCAGCTAGCAGAGCCTGTGGTGAATGCTCAGGTTAATTAGCATGGCCATGATGAACAGTTTTCCTGTAATTGTAAGTTGTTTGTGTCATTAGCACATTTAGCAGTGAGTACATGAGAATTAACACTAAGCCACTCCTCCTGGATCTGATTGGTTGTTTTTCGTGCTTTTCTCCAGACAGCAATAGCAGCTCAGGGAGGGGTTGGAGGAGGGGTGTCTTTTCAAAGATAATTCCTCAGTCACAACATGGTATCAGTTTTAACAAATATTTTAAAAGTTGCATATTGCAGCTTTAAGGACACTATAATTTGACTGTAACACATCAGCTGTTTTTCCTCAGACACCCACCGTGTAAGCTATGTCCTCTGGCCTGGAGTCTGGTCTCTGCCATTGGATGGTGGATAGAATCTTGAGGACGACCAAACCAAAGGCTACGACTAAAGCCCCTAATGAGTTTCCTAACACACCCTCTGCTGGAATGCTGGAGTACGTGATGTTGCCTTTTCTGTGGAAACAAGCAGATGTTAAGATTGAACGTCATGATGTCATGTTAAAGGTTTTAAAAGCCAACACAAAGAGAACTCACAGGACAAAGAAGAGTTTCTCGTTGATGCCTGAGATGCAGGCGGCGGTGGTGAGCAGCAGGATGCTGCCGCCCAGCCACACATGGACGGGTTTCAGGAGTTTGCGGAGCAACACGGGAGAGCAGGGCAAGAGGAAGCCTGCGAACCCAACCCCCCACTGCCCAACGGAGGGTCAGAAAAGACAACAAGAAAAAATACCTTAACACTAATGAAGATGACAAGATATATTTTGTTCCGTTGGAAGCCAGGTACCTGGAGTGCAAAAAGAATTATGGCTGTGATTCCGATCCAGCTGTGTAACGAGTAGAGGTTGGGGGTGTTGTTGGCTTTGTGGACGTCGAAGACGGCACAGAGTCCCAAGATGGACATGATCAGGGAGCCGAGCATCAGAGCAGCATGAAGCAGCTTCCAGGGGAGTTTATTCTGACCCCAGGTCAGCGGCACACGGTACACCACAGCTCCTGGAGACAAGGAACGAAAACAAAACACAGCCATCATTTTTAATAAGGATCATACCTTTTCAGAGAACACTCCTCCAACATGTAGAGCTTACAGTGAAACTGATGTGAGCGCATGGATCTTTGTGAACAAAGAATAACGTGTGTGTTCATCTTATGCATTGTCAGTACGTGTTCCAGCAGTGCTGTGTGTGATCAATCCATCAATCAATCTCTTTATTCAGACACAATTATGGTCCATCACTGACATATAGACTGATGCGCCAATGATTCCACAAACTGGAGAAGAATCTCACTGAGCTTTGAACAGGATTGGTCAAAGTCTGAATGATGCTGTTTGCAGAGTTTTTTAATCTATACATACATCTGTGCATGTTTCGAAGCACAGCAGTGCAAGTTGGTACATTGGCATTCACAAACATCTGACTGGTACTACACCATCAGGGCATCCTAAGCAGCATCCTCATGCCATCATTATAAGCAACCTGAAGTTTATTCATACTGCTTCTCCTGTAACGCCACCACAGGTGGGCTGTATACATTGAAGTACAGTATGCTTTAAAAAAGTGCAATTTTGACAGATACTGAGCACATGGAGAACTTCTGAAGGAGAATATTAGCTTGTACATATTGAGTACAACGCAGCCTGTAAATGTCTATCATCAGACATTGGGACATTGGGATGTAATGTCCCAAATATCTGACCTCATCAGTGACCTGCATGATGCTGCCAGACGGAGTGAAGTCAGGAAAAGATAATTTAGTGTCTTCTTTGCTCTTGACAATCATGATGTTGCTCTTTTTTGCATTATATTTAATGTCATGCTGTAACCCATACTGAGAGCAAACCCTTAACAGTTGCTGCAGACCAGCACTATATGGACAGAATATCACAAGATCGTCAGCGAACATCAGGTGGTTGATGGTTCGATTACCAACCTGGCAGCCAGTCCTACATTGATTCAGCAGCTTTGATAAATCATCCATATACAGGTTAAAAAGGCAAGGAGATAAAATGCTGCCTTGTCGCTCAGCATTACCCACATAAAAAGATGATACAGAATTTCCCCATTTTACAGACATATTCTGGTGAGCATACCAATACATTAATATTCTTAATATTTCAAAATTCCTCTCATGTAATTTATGAAACAACTTTTCATGATTAATATGATCAAATGCTTTTGAAGCATCTATAAAACACATAAAAATTGTGGTATTATGCCTCTTGTATAAATCTAAGATTTCCTTGAGAGCAAAAATGTATATCTGTGCCAAGTTTTGGTTTAAAACCAAAATGATTATCAGATGTGGCTATAAACGTCTCGATTCTGCTTAACAGAGACTTATCCAAGACCTTCGATAAGGAAGAAATAACATCTTCATGCATATCTATGTTGTCCATCAGAAAGGGATTACTCTTCCTACAATTAAACAGTTCATAATAGTTTCTTCCATAAATTAATAATTTTGTCTGGTCCAGTTACACCATCAATATTCGTTGTCAAGGATGCCTTTAGATTGTTAACTCTTTTTATTTCTTTCCAAAAGTCAGAAGGACTGTTGAGATGTAATTTTCTTGCTAGTGACTCTGATTTAAGTACATTTTCATTCCTCTTAATAAACCATAAGGCGTATTTAAAGTTAGCATTTGATCTTTTCTTGTAGTCAAATACAGGACCATGTTTAGGTTTGCCTGATTCATCCCTTCTGGTCTCTATATGAAACTCTTTAGCATAATCATTCGACCCTGGCTTTGCTTTGCTTTATTTTATTCAAAGACCTGCCTGAAATAAGAAGGGATTCTACAATCTTATCATACAGTGAGCCCAACTCTTTGCCATGTTCATTTTTACAGTTTATGTCTAAACATGTAATTGCACTTTTTGGTAAAACAATATCACTCAGCAGGATTTCAGAGTGGATGTGGAACAAATTGAGATCCTACTCAGTCAAAATGTCCTAATATATATTTTCTTCTTGTGTATCATTATTCATGGGCAAAAGATCTGGTAAATTTACCATTTTTATAGAGAAGGAAAAATGATCAGATGTTGCAAATTCATAATGAATCCTGATGGTCTCTAAAGAGTCATGTGATCTTCAGTGCAGATCCAGTGGTCGAACCATGATGGTGTGTGTGCCATGCTTCACTGTGTAAGTGTAGCTGTCAACAGGCTTATACTGTTAGAATCAACTCATTGGTGGAACAAAACTGTTTTAAGTGATTGGCAAACAAGGATTTAACTCATTTAATTGGTCTACACTATTTTCATATTTTATGAATGGCAGTTTTGTTTACAGAGACATAATCTATTTTAGTCATTGTTTCATATATGTGTGTTTTTTTTCCATTTAATTTATTGTTTTTTGGTGTCGTTTTATCTTTGGATATTTAAAATGTCTTCCAGTTCCAGTGTTAAGAGTACTTCACAAAAATAACGTTTATCAGGCCAAATTAGTCTCAAGAAATACCATTTACGAAATAATTACTCTGAGAATTTATTGTTCAGCAAAATTATTTACTGTGACAGGCCTAGTCATGTGTTTCCCATGTGTCTGACAGAAGAGTCACACTTCAAATCAATTCAGCTGACTTGATTATTTGATTACTCAGGTCAGCTGAATTGATTTGGGAGATCATTTTGATCCCACAGCAACACTCATCCAGCTTCTGAAGGTAAATAGCGAGGTCTTCCTCCCAACTCAATCAGAGACTAAACACATGAACAATCTATAACGACCCAGAGGTCATGTTTCAACACAGGTTGTATAAAATAAACAGAACTCAGCTAGCAAGCTGGAGCTGCATCACACAGCAAAAACCCAGTGAGTTTCTTGTCAGTGAAATTCCAGGTTCATTAATATGGAGGAAGGTAGTGAGTGTAGACAAAAAGCCACAGCTTATTGTTTACAGTAAGTCAACACACAGGAGTCATTAAGCGCTGCAGAGAAGAATCAGTCAGACAAGGAAAAGTCTGATTTCTCCCAGAGAAGCTGAGTGGGTTACAGATTCAGCAGAAGCTGTTTCACATGTACATTTCACTTTAAGTACAGTCGAGTGCTTAAGACGTAGTGTCTTCAAGAGGGTGTAAATATAGATATTCCCCTAAGAAAAACAACTCACTTTTACTTCCTTAAACACACACTCATTATTAAATCTCAGGAGATTTAATAATATAAATATGACAAAAAAAAGTTTTGTTCTTGTCATATTTAAGATCTAGTTTCAATTTGTAGTGATACCAACAGTCTTGTGTTATGGTCATTTCTAAGGAAATATGAATGGTTTTGAGCGATTTCATTGGGGAGCTAATAATTCTAACACTAACTATATTCCAATGAGCCTGACAGTCCAGCATAACTTTATCCCTAGTCATATATTTTTTTAAGCCGAAACAATGGCTTTAGTATTTTGTGGAAATTAACATACCTTTAACTGTAACAGAGATTAGTTCCCCTGGCTTGATGATTGAATTGACTTGTAAGAGTACTTCTTGCTCCCTATTGGTGTTACCCACATGACTTGCTTTGAGCTAAATTGTCTTCAATCAAATCAGCCATGTTCCACAGATAACAACCAGCTCTGCTTACTGAATCTTTATTTGATGTCATGGCCATCATGATGCTAAGAAAAATGCTAACATATCTGGTATTAAAACCCTCAGTCCTTCTGCCTCCTCTGTTTCCCCAAACCTCTGGAAAGCCAAAGTCAAAGTGGAAAGCCAAACCTCTGGAAAGCCAGGTTCTCCAATCTTTCTTAAGTTATCTTTTGGAACCATAGATCGTTTCCTCGATCAGTTCTATTCCTCTTTGGCTTAGTCCATTTTCAGATTAATGTTTTACTTGGCAACCCAGTCAAAACAGAGCTTTGAATAATCCACAAAACAGGAACTTAAACTGAAGAGCTAACCCAGTGTTGTCACTACAACCTAGCAAAATTGGATCCTTTACACACTTCCTCCTTCTGTCAAATAATTAGTCTTCAAAGCAAAAAAGGTACAGTTTAATATGGCTAACAGTGGTATTTTTGTACCAAAAAGACACCACCAAGTTTTGTAGCAAATTTTTTTACTGCTACACAATTTCCAATGGTGTTCTTCAAGGCTCCTTCTTTGGGACTAACGGTTTTATAAGTAGTTTCCCCAACTAGGGATTTTGTTCAAGAAGCAAAATATTCAACATAACTGGATCAGTGATAAAATGCAGCACATCTGTTGCTGAGCACTGCCAATTCGCTGGCTGTAAGAAGCTTACTAGACTGTTCCCCCTGCTAAAAATCAGAGTTAATGGATGACACAAACAGTCATAACGTAGAAATAAAACAACTTTAATTTTAGGTTTATATTTAAGCAGTATGAGACTGTAAAACTAACTTTATGTCAGCATAATGCCTGTGTGTAAATGTTAATACTCATAAAGGTCAACGCTAGCAGAAGTGCCAACTTCCTATTGTTAATATTAACTGAATAACTGATCACATGGTTCCATAATAAAAGAGATTATCAACAGACACTGTAAAACAGGATGAATAGTACAGCTTCTGCATTTGTGGGGATCATCACTGGGGAGTTTCACCATTAACACAAACAATGTTTTTCCACATAACACCTGACACTCACATGGCGCACTATCCTAAATACAAAACCCATAATCGTGTGTACTGACTAAATACACCTACAGCATCAAAAGAAGAAACAGAAGTGACATAGAGAAATGAAACTGCACAATCCAAAACGGTGAAGCTCACCTACCGTAGCCATACAGAACCAGCAGACCAGTCACCATCAGCACCGGGTGCCAGTTGAACTGGAGGCTGGAACCGTCCCAGGCAAAGCCGCCTCTCCACTGGCTGTTCCACACACACACACACACCACGCAGGCCAGGCCCAGAGCCAAGCACAGCAGGTAGACCAGGTAGAACGTCACAGTGGATCTCATCTGAAAGGCAGAGCAGAAGAACCATGTGGATCACATTTCACCTCACTTTTCAGTTAAAAACTGTCAAACAGCCGTTTATCAGAAACAAGCACAGATGTGTCAGCGGTCCTCAACAAGCTGCCCCCTCCCAGGTTGTGGTAAAACAAACCAGTTTGTCCGTTAGAGATAACAGTCAGAGGGACAACCTTACCTCGACCACAGCCACCGGGTTGTCTGACAGCAGTGCGCACGACGCCACACTACTGAACCATCTGCGAGCTTAGCTCCGCATTACGTAGGAGTTACTGTGGTCCCTCCCCGCCCTCAGACACTCACACAGCCAGTCGGGTTCGTCTGGTTTTTCTGCGGCGAAGTTTCGTTTTCACCGTCTGTGCTGAGGCTGACGAGGGGGAAACGTTCAAAGACGTAGGGGAAGGAGCCGGGGCAGCCGGGAGATTGAGTACCACTCCGCTCCATCTTCTGCCCTCGCGAGACAGGTGGCGGTACAGATGGAAGGATAATAAGAAAAGAGCACCGTGTTTTTTAGAAACAACCCCACTTTTAGATTCATGTAAGTCGAAAATAATAGCTCTAAAGACTCCAGGAGAGAACTCTTGCTAAAAAGCTTCCAAACAAACACAAAACACGCAGACAGACGCTTAAGTGGAAAAGCTGTGTTAATGTTTAACCACTGGCGTCATCTTCAATAAAAATGTCTTATCGACGCGCCTGGCACGAGGACGCCTCGAATTTTCCAATTTTCCAAATTAAAGTTAATAAAAGACTAACCTTAAACCCGTTTCACTGTGTCTCATTTACAGACAAATTGGCCAGCTGACAATCAAAAGGGGGTGAAGAATTAAGCCCAGGTGTGAAGAAAACATGTCGACTACTTTCATTTCAGGCGAAAAACACCCTCACCTTTCCCGTTTCCGTATTTCCAGCGCAAGTCACTGTGGGAGATGTGGTTTTATCTGCCATAGGCTGGTCGGACAACCTGACCTGCTACATTACTTTGTCTAAACCTGAGTTTATTTACAAAATTCAAGGCCTGAGCTGCAGCCCTCCAGTCTGCACTGTTCAAATTCAAATTATTAATTATGTAAATAAATCAAACAGTGGACCATAAGAATACTAATGTTATTATAAAGTAATGGTAAGGGTAAAGTAAGGGTGTAGATCCCATCTCATTATTGGGGGGTTATTATTGGAGCACAAACCGGGAAATTATTTAAGAGCAGTTTTTGGGGTGTCGGCAAAGTTACAGTAAAATGTGGTTTACATTTTTTTTTGTTCAAGCTGCACCATCAACGTAGCAGCGAACAACAAAAGTGTTTTCTCAGTAAACAACCTGCTGAGACCCATAGAAGTCAAACTAGGATTCAAATGTTGCTTAGATATGAGTTTGGTTCAGTCACAGATCTAATCTCTGCGGCACCTTTACAAAAACATAAGGCTCTGACTAAAAACAAGTTAATAAGTAACTCCACTTAATACAATTCCTCATAATTTACTTCCTTCTTTGTTTCTATTGCCTTTTTAATATTGATATTGTTTAAATATAAGGGTTTCTTTCATGTTTTCGTTCGGTGGTGGTGGTGGTGGTGGTGGGGTGGGGGGGGGGGATTCTTGACTTTTCCAAGATTGGGGGTCCCAACCCCTCCGAGCCCCCCGGGATTTACGCCTAGCATGTTGAATAAGTTTATCCTCCCAACGCTGCTGCGCTTCTCTGTTGCCTTTCAGCTCCACCTGGAGGTAAAGTCATGTAACTGTCTAATACTAGAGTCAAAGATATTCCCACATCAATCATAGCCGGCCAAAGTGCGTTATGGGGTAAAAAATTTAATAAAATATGAATAAATATAAAGTAGATAAAACAAAAAAAATTTTAAAAACCTAAGTTAATCAAACAATACCTGTGGATCTTCAGAGAAGTTATTTTCTTTTAACAAAATAGCTTAAGCTCTGTCAGATTGTACAGAAACCCAATGCAATCTTGTTTCATGGCAGGAGGATCTGGATGGTATTTATTGGACTGGCTCAATGTTGATTCATGTCACAGGACATAATGTGTAAATACTGATAGGTTCTCCTCTGACGCTATGCCCTGACCCTGTGAGGTTCCACAAGGCTCCTGGGCCCACTATTATTTTTCCTCTATATTATTCCACTTGCTGGCATTATCCTTCCTTTTCTGATATTTCCTGTAACATCTATGTCAATTATATCCAGCTGTATTTCTGGTTTAAAGCAGATTACTAGTTCCACTGGTGATTATTTCACTTATAAAAATAAATTTTTCCTATTAGTAAAATAATATACCAAATAAACTGATGCCTTTTCATCAATATTAAACTATTATTGACTTAAAACAAGCATCTTTGTCTTACTGAAATGTCACTTGTAACTTAGTTTTGTCTTATTTCAAGGGTACTGTATTTGTACTAGAAAATAGACCATATATACTTTGTAAGACTTTGTGCTTTTGCACTGCAGCAGCACAGTTCCCAAAACTCCATCTCCCTCAGAACCCCACTGAAACCGACACCAGGCTTATCGAGTTGTGGAATAAATTCAGTCCTGAAGCAGAGTAACAAAGTGGAGGCCAGAATCTGGGATGTTGATCTGTTGTCAGTAACCAGAAGGCTGACTCTGCAAACCAAGTATCCGCCCCAGCAGGGCTTCACATCAGTCTAACAAACTCAGCCTGCGCCGGAGAGATTGGTTCCTTTTTCAGTGAGTAAAATTGTTCAACCTCTTAAAGCTTCGTGTTTCAGAGTCCTATTTTAATCTGGTTATTCCTCAAGTTTTGCAGAAGAGACCTGAGGTGAAAATTGAACAGCGCAACCTCTCTACCTCCTCTTCAACACTGATTAACAGCTGTTTTATCCCTGTCCTCCTTGGCCTGAATGGAGTGATCATGGCTGCCTCCATCACAATCAGCTGCTATTCATGTGGCATTGCCCACAAGTACCCAGCAACCTTCTGAAGCAGCACTTCTCCTGGTGTGGGGAGAACTGAGAGGTAATCCAAGAACAAATCTAATTTATTCTTGATGCTTGCATGTAGGCACAATAGTTAGGAAGATAGAATTTGAAACTGGTTTGTGTGCAACACAGTACTAACGGTGCCCTCCTATGTTACTGCTTTTGTTCTTGTAGCCACTGGAAACAACTTGAGAGAGATTTCATCTAAGGAGCCAACTGCAGTCTGCATCCTTGATTTAATCCCAAAGGTCCGATTGGCTCCCCGGTTCACACTCCCAGGGTTTGGGTTTTTTGCCCTCAGATCCATGAAGATGCAGACAGCTGAGTCGAGGGGGAAGTGGTCGTTTTGAGGGTTTTATTATTGCGAATAAAGACTTTAGAGAGGCAGCTGGGCCTCTTCAGGTCCACTAATCACAGGAAACTACAGTCTAAGAAATAGTAATGGAAAATTATTTTAGTGCCAAGCCAATTATGCTTTATGGCCACTTGGGGGCGCAGCAGAATGGTGGAAACAGCTGTTCAGACTTATCCCAGTGTCCTCCGAAAGTATTCACACCCTCTTTTTACTTTTTCACATTATGTGAGGTTAGCACCTGAAATTGTAACGGATTTAATGTGCCTGGCCAACACAAACAAGTGGATAATTGTGAAGCAGAAAGTTAAAGAGGAGTCTATGATGTATGCTTTGTATCACCTCATCATCTTATTCCCTCATGAAAAATATTCTTGGAGTGTTCCTTTTGTGCTTTCATGCATGTTTGAGAAATCACTTCATCTCCCAAGGCAACCTTTCTGGGGTTAAACGCTTGCTCTGACTGAGCCCTGCTTTGTCCACACAGCTTCTCCTCAGAGCTGCAGTCTCACAGAGCATCTCTCCCCTGTGACTCCTCCTGCAGAAGAGAGTAAGAAGCATCATTGTCAGTACTGGTCTTGGCTTTACAGGTTCTTTATTTGGTTTTCGATCCAAGGGAGGAAATCCCATTTCGTTGTTGCTGGGATATAAACAAGGAAAGCACCATCAATGTAAGACCTTTAGCAAATGTTTCAGGTGATCCTAATGACACTGAACCACTTTCTTCAAACCATTTGCTGTTACTGAAAAAAACGCCCTCTGTTACCAGCTGGACTATTTCAACAGCCAGATCTCTTTGCTCGCAGAAGATGGAGGTAGTCTCAGTACATTTCTGACCAATTCTAGACTCTTCCAAAATATGAAGTCGCACACCCCTCATGGATGGACAGATGGATGGATCACCACACATTTTCTGGCCTGCACTCCCTGTCTCACTAGTTTTTGCTTCTTTGTAGGTAGCTTAAACACTGAAAAAGAAGAAAAACTTGATCCAGAGGAATCCACCAAAGCTCTCTCACCAAGGAACATAGCAAAATTGTTCTACTTAGAATTACACAATTTTAGAGTAAATACAAGACAATAGCTTTCTTGATAAGGAGATTTTTTTTAATTGAAAGGAACTGCTTATGGCATCAGCGTGACTGCGTCACAGCAATGTATATCCTGAATATTCAATGTCAAGCACATTTATATTTGATGTAATGAAGTATAATATGGGCCCTGAGCAACCGCGCTCTACACCTTTATTACAAGCGAACCAAATCACCTTTCTTGAGCGGTAATTTGGCTGCGACGGCGGACAGCCACGACGGAACGCTTAATAATATTCTCAGACAACATTAGTTTGATGAATGAGAGTCAGAAGGCTGATTTGTTACAGCGGAGGCATCATTTAACAGAAGGATAGTGTGACACCTCTATTAAAGACTAGGACTGCACACCGTAGGGCTGCTCTCTGACATGACGGACACGGGGAGCCCATCAGCATTCATTATGGTAATGTTAGAAAAAGACACTTGTCTTCAGAGTAAATGAACACCAAGCGCAGCTCACCGCTCAGCCCGCCGAATAAAGAATGAAGGGCAAAATGAGGCAGCGGGCTGCCGACTCTACTGGCGAGTGAAACCGAGTCGGAGCAGCTCGTGAGACCAGATTAATACACGGATGTAGCATTTATGACAGATTAAAGCAGGTTGACGCCAGGTCCTCCCTCCAGACTAAAGGGCCGCTTTAGCTTCCAGTCACAGCCTGAGAGGTTTTTCTACAGAAAGCTCTGCAGGCTCAGCAGGTCCCTACATGTCCACCTGCCGAGTCACTGCCTGCTGCCGCCGGGTGGAGGATGGATGGACAAGGCCCAACTCTGCAATCCACCTGCAGCTGTGGAGGGTATGCTAAAGGTCAATGTTAGAGATTTTTTTGTTTTGTCATTTTTGTTATTACTTTAGTTCATTTTCAGTCTAATGTTAATCAGTAATGACATGCTATGCAAATACTTTTTGATTGCTGTCAAATATCTGTGTTCCTGAGAACTGATTGTTCCCTCCAGAGTTCACTCTCAAGGCAAAGAGCTTGATAACCTGTGTGTTAGATAGTTTGCCATCTGTTTTATTGTTGATCTTTTCTGACTTGTTTTCCCAAATAAAAGTCCTGCTCTAGCAGAGAGAGGGCAGAACACTGCGAACGGCTCGGAGGAGCCGTTTGCTGAGTCTTATCCTTCTGAAGACGTTTGGCCATAAAATTCATGTACATTGTCTGTGGTTCTTTTATGAAGGTTCGAGAAAAATATCTGTCAGTCACATAATGAGGAAGTGCTCTGCATGTGGCCAGTGTTACTTATAATTCTGTTCAGTATTCATGAATTTATCAAAGGACTAGCAGGGTCTGAAACCTTTACAACCAAAAGAGCCATTTTTTCCTCGCTAGCCAGCAAAATAAAACTCATTCAGAGCTATAACTGTAACATGACTATAGAAAATGTGTCATTTTAAAGAACCACCATTTTATGATGAACAAACACCCTAATCTAATGAGAGGATCTAAAATAACTGCACTTAAAAAACACAAAGTCTTAGTATTTAGTTTCTAGTGAAAACTTCTTAGTAGACCTAAATGGACAAAACATATACAAGTAGCTTTTCAGCAAGATGTAAGAGCTTCATATAAATCATTAATTCCAAAAATATTGATTAAAAAAGTACTAGTTCAACTGGTAGATTATTTAGATTATATAATGGGAAAAATGTCTTGGAAGGGAAATCTGCCAGTGGAAATATTTCTCTTTTAGATATATTAAAAAAATGATAAAATGTACATTGACTTAAAACAAGTTGGAATATATTATTCCTGTGATGCTTTGTCTTATTTCAAGTGTACTAAAATATCTGCCAGTGGAACTAATTCTTTTGTAAATTAATATTAAGCAGAAGTCACTTTTTTGGTTTAGATAAATCAACAAGAGTTGGCTTAAAGTGGCCTAAACAGGTGTGGTGTGAATGCAGAATCTGACAAACAAGAGGAAAAGATGCTTTGTGTTTCTTTCATCTTTATATCGGAATGAGCTGAACGACAGATGAACAGCAAGTTACCAGAACTGAAACATGTAAAACAATTCTAACAATGGACTGAAGCTGATACATCCGATCAGACCAGCTGACAAACAGAACATCACGTCATAGAAAATGTGGACAAAAATAAGCTTCAGCAAACTCCAGTCAAATGTCAAACAAAACAAAATAAGAATTGATCTTCCATAATTCCATAATGTTTTGCTATTATTAAGAGCCCGTGAGGATAATAAATTACATCTCAAAAAAGAAATGAAGCTTTACAAAAGCACCTCATGATTGGGAAAACATTTAATACAATACAGGGATGAAAAAGGATGATATAATAAATTAAACCTGTTTTCAGTGCATAAATACATGAGATCACATACATTTCAATGAATGTTCAGGAATCACCATGTAATATAAAAAAATGTATGAGAAATAAAAAACGGTAACATTGATGACCCTGAACAGCAACATAAATATACAGATATAAAAACAAATGCTAGAGACGGAACTTCCTATAGGTAATTTATAGGCAGAGTACAGCTCCACCAGACTAGCGGCAGCAGTGGTTAGCAACATCTGGTGGTATTGCACTCCGAGCTTCTAAGAGCAGCTGTAAACGGAATCAGAGAGACAGCATTCTGAAGACGGAGGACAGGACAGTTTCAAGGTGTCAGATGCAGCTGTGATGCAAAGTCAAATGTCTTAAGACATTTTTAGTATTTACAGCATTGTCACAACAACTCACAGTAACATTGTTCATTGTACTATAAAATTAAAAACACTTAATACTCTTCATTTAATCATCTCCCAGAGACAAACTCTCCCGTTCATAGTAACCTCTCTTAATGGCATTGTCCATGATCATCTCTGCTGTTCTTCTTTGGTTAAGGTCCAGTAAAGCTCTCAGCAGGTCGTTTAGACTGGCTTCTTTCCCCTTTTTCTCCACCCAGTAAGCCAGCAGATAATGGATCCGGTCTTCATGAGAATGATGATCTTTGTTTCTGATCTTGTTATCTTCTATGCTGAGCTTACGGAAGAACCTGTTGTGGAAGTCCACGTTCAGATCTTCAAAGAATTCAAAGCACGCCGTGAGAGATTCAACACCTGGAAACAAAGGAGGCCATGCTTCAAACACCTGGCAGTCAGTGTGTAATTACAGAGCTTTGAAAAAGTATTTATATCGGTTTGCCTCTTTTTGTTGTGCGTTAACCACAAATGTCTATTAAAGAGATACTATGTGAGAGGCAAACATTGCATTATAAGGCAGAAAGAAAATCCCTGTTTTGCTTCGTTTCCAAATGCTTCTGGTCATAATGCAGTCAAAGTGCTTGGTGATGCATTTTCGGCACATTCCAAGGATCATACTAGAAGCACTTAGCTATCATGTAGTTCAGGGGTGCTCAAACTTCTTGAGAGCAAGATCTACTTTTTCTCTCACCAGCCGCCTGAGATCTACCTCATGACACAAAGACATAAAAATTGCAAATTAAACTCTATTGACTTATTTTATATGCAAATATGCATTAGTTATAGCAGAAATAATAAACAGAAAACTTCATGCGGTTTCTTCCTCAGTGAGATTCTGACACTGGGAGCAGCTTACTGGTTTCTCAGTAAGTAGCGACGTATTGAGCACCCCTGATTTAGTTAGTGTCTGAACAACATCCAATTGCCATTTTACAGTATTAAGCTGTATTTGACAGTGATAATGAACCAGAAAGGTTTTAACAAAAGCTAGTGCATTTTCATTTGAAAGATTATTTATCGTATCGGAGTAAAGGAAGCTTCATACATATTATGCAATATACTGTTTTCTGAGATTTGTTTTCATCTTCCACTTGAAACAATAATTTGTGTTGCTCTAACTTCAAAATATCCCAATGAGCTATATTGCGTTTTTGATTGCAACATGACATGAAAACAGATTTTTTTTACCATTCTTAGGAATGAGGGTGGGGAATGACACATCTTCCTAAAACACACAGAAACACAGGTTAATGTACCAAACTGATTTTCTTTAAAAGCATAGGCATTTATTTATGTGAAAGACCAGATTTGATATTCTACCATTAATAAGCAACAGTGTCCTGTGAGGTCTGCTTGAAAAAAGAACAAGTCAGACTGAGGTTAATTAACAGAGCGCCATAGCCCAAGCCAGCTGGAGGTCAGGGTGAAGCTGACAGGAGCTCAGGCTGCAGGCTACAGTAGTGGAATGAGGGAATCTAGATAACTGACATTAGCTGGAACAGATTTATGAAAAACACTCACTACAGTAAACAGCACAGATTGGGGCTATAAAATGTTATCCATTTATAACTATCTTAAAATGACTGAAGGCCATACAGATGAAGAAAACAAACTGCCTAGCGCTCTGTACACACAGAAACTAGCACAGTGTATTCTAGTAAATGATTCAAACAGAACATGTATTTCAACAGGATGCAGCATCACAGGAAATGGTGTAGTAGGTATGCCAAGCCAATTGGTGGCGCTCTAACACTGCTACAGAACAACAAAGGTATTATGTTTGTTATTGTGAGTGAGGCGCATGTTTGCTAGAGAGAGAGAGAGATGATGTGTCAATATTGTCTAAAAAAAGAAAAGAAAAAAAAGAGTTTGCATTGCCTAATGTTTTTTTAATCCATCCATTTCATAAATGATTGTTGCGTGACGCAGTGGCTGGAGCGGACGTCCCGTTATGGGTTTCTGTTCTTTTGCTGCATATCTTTGTCCCCTTACTGTCAGATTACTGCTGAATAAAGGCCACTAATGTCAAAATATAATCTTTTAAAAGAAAAAAAATGATTGTTTCTTGTCTCCAAGGATGTTGAGTCCATCTGGATGCACAGCTTAAACGATAAAAATCTTTTGTGGACACTTAGTATGGATTTGTCCCAATAGGTTGAATTAGTTAGTTAAACCATTATTTCATCAGGCAAAACATTAAAAATGCTAAAGAGAGGAGAAGGAGGGAGAGAAATAGGGGACGTCAACAACATTGGCCAACAGATAGTGCGACTTATTTCCTCCAGTTGCTCCGTGCAGCAAAATTTCTGTTTCTACTAAAAAACGTCAACCACTATTTATGTTGAATAATTTTGTTTGTGTGTACTTGATTATACGAGGTGTTAAATTCCTAAAATATAAATAATATTTGATGCATATCTGTTAGGTAAAAGTGGCTGGAGGTGGAAAAAAGTCGCAGGTTTTAGGAAGCAGACAGTTGAAGTTTGTTTTGTAGGAAAGCGGAAGCAGAGCTGAGAAACCCAACATGAGAGCGAGAAGCTGGTGAAGAAGAGCGTTAATCTCACCCTCCTGTTGGGGTCGTCCCAGGGGAGCATTTCAGCAGGGTCAGTTAGGTTGTGCTGAGAGCTGCTGGCAGAGCTGGGATTGCTTTCACACAGATTTATTGTCTCCTCCTTTCCTTGAGGTTTATATATGTTTACATATGTGCTTGGATTGGTGCTGTGAGGCTTTTTCACTGAAATATACCCCTGGAGATATTGAAGGGGAAGCATATTCAAATATGCACTTGAAATTTGTCAGTTTCAGGAAATATTGTTTCGTCAATATTTTGAGACCAAATCAAAGCAACTCACCGGTTTGAAACTGTTGGAATCTGAGGAGAGAGAACAGACATTAGTGTAAGTAAACGACCTTGTTGTAATGATGGAACAAATGTTCTGAGAAAAACCAGCAGCCATCTTTCAAACCAGGATCAGCTGATGACCAAAATATGTTTGGTCTGTGTGATTACTGTTCATCTATGTTGCATAAGCAGAAAGTATAAAGAGTGCGAGTTGCCATGGCACCGACATCGTTAGCATAAAAACACCATCAGTCATTGTAATCCAGTATAACCAGCTTAATGTCAGTGAGGCTTGTGATGCAAGGAAACCAAACAGATTCTCAGAGTAACAACACATTTCTACTGTATCAGTTTGTTTACATGAAGGCGTGTCTTATTGATAAGGTAAGTGATTAGTTATCTGTAGCTGCTTGACCTTGAGGTTTATTGGCCTCATCAAGTTAAAGACACAGACTTTAACTTGTCTTTGGTAGCAGGACAGTCAAGCTTGGTAACTTGGTGTGACTCATCCAAACTTTCAGATACCACAGATGCTTCCTACAGTGATTAAGGCTCACACCCAGTCTACAAAGCATAAACACAACTGTTTTCACTTGGGGTGTTACATTCCAAGGAAACAATATGCCTAATAATTTATGAAAAAGAAATTGTCTGTGCTGCTCTGATAATAAAACACACTGTAGGGTTAAAAGACAAACAGGTTCTGTGGCAGGTTTGAAGTCAGCGATGACTCAGTCAGGTGTGGCTGGCATTTTCACACTCCTTACTAAATGTAAGGGTGAACTGTTCAGACCTCAATAATCTACTATCAATATTATTAATATAATACTAATATTATTAGCCAGAGTCCTCTTTACTCATCTGGGAGGCACTGGGATAATAAACATGACGTCTTGGAGCCAGGTTGTATCCAAACATTACACCCGTCACTTATTGTTTTGAATTAAAGAACAAGTGCAACATTTGGGCACTCATCCATTGCGTAACACTGAGACAAGGCAGCTGATGGCAGACATTTTCTAGAGAAGAAACGCCTCAGGAGACGATGTGATACCTAGAATAGACTCATTTTATGTAGCCAACTATATAAAATGTACTTCATCCTATTTAAGTCCTATTTCGTTGTGTAAATAATGTAGACATTAATGAGGCCTATTGTTGTTCAGTTCCAGTTCAAACATAGTGGTTGGGACCTGTAGTCCCATACATGCAACAGTGATGCTGTCATTTCTGACATTTCATACATGAAAAATATGATTGCCATAGACAAAATTGCAACTTTAGTGGATGGAGGCGTGACAGGAGTGGAGGACATGGAGAAACCTGGTTCTGCTCCACAGAAAGGTCAGACTGCTGCAGTCATTAACCTGGAGCTATGATACAAGCTGCACTGTGGTCAACAACTGACTTAGTCTACGGCAAAATAGAATAGTTATTTTACCATTATTATTTACGTATGTGAATATTATCGCTTCCAAGGTTTGAATACATAAAAGACTAATTTAATAAACCTACCTGCTGTTCTCCATTTCTTCTTCCAAAAGATGATGATAAATATGACCAAACCAAGAAAAAGTACCACAAAAAACACAGTCAGTCCTGCAGTCAGAGTAATATCTGGTAGGAGGAAAACACAACATTAGCAACATTTTTGTGAGGAGAAATGAAACATCTCACAACAGTGTCAGACTATTAATAGGAAAGAAACCAGGTGGAGCGGCTCTGTGTTTGCTACGCTGATCTGTGGGAAGGTTTTGAACAGAAACCTACCTGCATCTGGGCTGGATTTGCCCGGCCGTTTCTTGCACTCAGTGTTACTGGTAGATGTGCAGTTCTTCACCACCTCCTCATCACTCTTACATCTAGTTTAGAGGCAGAGAAACAGGTTAGTGAATGGCAAAGGCCCTAGCAACACCATCACTGAGCGTTTCTGAGTAAAAACTGGATGAATGAGATCACTTGTCTCCTCACCTGGAACACTTTTTGCATATTTCACATGCTTCGTCTGGATGGCAGTACCTCCCAGGCTTGCACTGACACAACGTGTCCTGGGTGTGGGAGCATCCCCTGACGACTTCCTGATCTGAGAGCAGCATTAAACAGGTCTTGTTAAGTCAGAGCTGATGCTCAGAGAGCGGAATTGATTTTCCTCTACAGGCCTTTTAATCAATAGCACCAAACTGTCAGGAAGAATTACCTGGAGGGCACTGGGTGCACTTGATGCATTGTTTCAGTCCGTTGGCGTGTTCCGTGAACGTTCCATAGACACACTCCTCACATGTTCCCTTCTTGCCCGTTTCAGTGCAGGGGGTTTGAACATACTGACCTGAAAGCCAGAAGTAACGTCCATATTCATTTCTACCATGGTGAAGCGTTTAGCTCTGCTCAAGTGTTCAGCCTCTGTTACTTACCGGCTTCACATTTCACACAGCAGATGCTGTTCTGCAGGTATTCTGTCTCTTCTTTGCATGAAACGGACCGACCCGTCTTCACACCGTCCTGTGGGTAGGCTACCACCAACTGGAGAACAACTAAGGAAGCCCACAAAACCTTGGAAAACACAACATGTTCAAAAGGTTTATTCTTGTTTCAAAGTTTAAGCCATGTTACAGTCACACTGACTCATCCTTGGACACACGGAATAAGCCAAATAAGGCTGTAGAAAATCCCACAAGTTGAACCTTGTCCCGTGATTAACCAGGCTGAGCCCAGAATCCTTTCCCCTGCCACACCTGCCTTCCTGCCACTGTTTACTTTGAGATCAGACAATTCCAAGGAGAAAAGGAGGAGTGTGGGGACTTGAAGTTCATCCTCTCTGATATACCTCAGACAAAAATATGCAACCCTGGTCACACACTCGCACACACACTCACCAGAGACAAATTTAAAACTACACCATAATCTTTAGAGAAACACACAGGACATTCTAGAGTAGACGTTCTCAACCTGGGCGGTACCGCCCCCCAGGGGGCGCTCAGAGGACCGCACGGGGCGCTGGTGGACATTTTTACAAAAGGGGGTGCTGGGATGCCTTAGGGGGGCGTTTGGTCGAAGGTAAACTTTATTGTCAATAATAAAATAATGGTCAGTGCAAAGTAGCCTGCAAGTTATTTGATGG